>QRFB01001927.1:5051-24181 GCA_008931105.1 Oenanthe javanica | reverse complement strand
CCAAAAAAAAAAAAAAGAGGCTTTTGAGTTTTGTCAAACAGGCCCATTGAGACTTTTAATTGTTCCGTGCTAAGACATTTGCTTATGGAACTTAAGTTGGGTTCGGGTCTTGATCCTCGCAAGTATATGTTCCAGTATGCCATTTTAGGGTGTATATTGACTTGACCAACTAAACTGTGCAGAAGAGGAGGAAGAAGATGATGATATTTGTTTAAATTATTGAGTTAGCAGTTGGCGCCTAATACCTTCAAGGGAACTTCTGTTCGGGGCACCACTAACAGCACTACAGCAGTGTCTGCGTCTTAAATAACAAATGCCCTTCATGACTAATAAGTTAGCTGTTTTTGTTTAGCTAACGAGTCTTCATTTCCTCTTGTTTTATGTTCTTGAGGTAAGAGTCCGAGAGGAGTTTCATTGTACTGGACATTTCATATTCAATGATATAGCAGGTTGCAACTTCACATAAACGCATTAAGAAAAAGAAAAATGAAGAATTTAATAATCATGCTGAAATTAATGAGTAACTGGTTGCTTATTAGTTATTACTACAGTATGAGCAGAAGCACTGCTATGGTACATGTTGAGTAAACAAGCAATAAGTAGTTAAAGCAACCTTGAACTCCAGTTTTCTGCAATGCAAGGAAAAACTGTCAGTAATTTATAAGACAAAAAAATTGGTAATGATATGGGACCCCATTTTGTGAGATGACAAGGATTTTATGTACATGATCGGAATTTAATTGCAGTTGCAAGTTTCGTAATTGTCTACATACCAACGTATAGCCACACCCAACTTCTGGTCGAATAAAACGAAACTGGGAAATAAATTTTACCAATAAACATAAAAACAGGTACACATACCTCTAAAGATAATAGAAGAGATGATGCTGAAGAAGGCTTCAGTCCTGTAAATCCGATATCGTAGGAAATGCTTCCATCAGCTTTGAAGAGTCCAAAGTTTCTTTCAGAGGTTGGACCTGGCTTTAAATTCTCATTAAAAATGGCAAAAACATATGCCTTCACCGGAATCTTTGGCCTGTAAGGTGTCCCCTTCTTCTGGGCTAACTTTTTACGCAAGTTAAGATTATACGTTCTTGCATTATTAACAGTAGCTCCTACTTCGTTTGGATCTCCATGAGAAGCCCAACCAGTTTCTGAAACTATAACCTCTGTCTTTCCAAATCCCGCCTTCTCTAGAGCTGCATAGGATCCATCTATTTGAGCCTCAAACATGTTGTCATAATGCAATTTGGTCTTATCATCATAAATCCCCGGGTTCTTAAGGAAAAGAGCATAGTTAACGTCAATGTGTTCAGGGTCGCTAATGTAAGCCAAAAAAGGGTAAGTGTTTATATAAAAAGGGCTATGAATACGAGAGAAGAACTCCAAAAGTGGTTTCATATAAGGCATAACACTTTCCTTGAAAGCCCCTGCAGATGGAGGGAATGAAGTCGCGAAAACAGCAGCTGAATGTGGACTAGAAACCTGAACAACAGTGGCCAGATGCACCTGATCAAGGGCATGATGAACATTCTTCACTGCGGGCAACAAGACTTCCCAGAGTTCAGGATTAGTACCTCCCAACACCTCATTTCCAACAGCTATTCCTCTGATACGAGTTTCTGGAAGGAATGGCTCAACATTTTCTTTCACCCAATCCATGGCGCGTTCCTCACTGACACTTATGTCTTTTAAGAATTCATTACCAAGTCCAATAATTATCTCAATTCCAGAGTGTTTGAAGGCTTTGAGAACTCCGTGATCAGCATCATACATTCTGATATTCCTTATCCTTGCCGCCTTTAGAAGAGTCACCACGCTCTCAGGTTCTGGAATATTATCTGCTATCCTCCCATAATTTATGCCATATGTACCTTGGAATGCATCCACTATTGAAACTGCCACAAACCAAAAACCATTTAGCTACTAAATGGTTTTATACTTGCTAATGTACACCTTTGCTAAAAACAATCCAATCTTAAATAAAATCACTAAGAGAAACTTTGCTAAATCTCAAGGGAAAATGCAGCTCAAGGACAGAAAAATGCAAGTGCGTTAGATGTGCAGAAAAATGTTCATAAAATCACTAAGAATTATTGGCAAGTGACAATTTCTCTTCTCCATGGATATGTAGACACATCCAGCTATCATGATAATTTTAAATTTTGTTTTACAATTGAGAAAAAAATAAAAGAAGCAAATAAGAATAGCAGTAAAAAAAAGTTTCGAATGCATAGAATTAACCAGATTTTACATTTAAACGCTACCAAAAAGTTGAGAAGTCCATACCATGATGAGAAAAGGTGATGAAAAGAATAAGAATATTGATGGACAGGAGTAAATAAGAGAAACCCATAAAATTTGAAAGTGTGTATAATGTGCATGTGGAACATATTTATGTAAGAAATGAAGATGGTGTGTAACTGTAGTTTGCATGGGGAATTTTGAGAAACTGGTAACTTGTACGGCAACAGCTATTTCAATAACAAGTTTGGGGTATACCAAGCTTGGGTTGCAGGTACAAGTTTCTGGTGGTTATAAAGTTTGGAATCCGTAGGATCTGTCACTTTTAAAATCATAACAGCATCTCCAATGGGAGACCCTTTACAATAATATTCTAGATGGCACAATTTTTAGTAATTGATGCACTCCAATGACATTATATAAAAGAAAATCCTTAATAAAAAATTTAAATAACCTCCTACGGATGACTATATATAGTCAATGTCTAAAACTCAGTAGCAAAAAATATATAGGCAATGTTAGTCAATACAATTGGAGTTCTAGGACTTTTTGATTATCTATCTTTTAATCAATCATTATAGCCAACGAATTTAGCCAACCCCAAGAGATACGCTCACGAAGTGCGTGCATTTTTTTTAGCCATGCTACATTTAGGGCTGTAAATGAGCCGATACGCTCACGAACAATTTAGTGTTCGGCTCGAAAAAAGTTCCGTCAGTATTCAATTCGATTTGTAAACGAGTCGAACATGAACACAATTTTTTGATTCGGTTCATAAATGGGCTGAACTTTAGCAAAACATAGTTCGGCTCGAAAGGAACAAGTTTGATTATAAGTTCGATTATGATGTTCGTGAACTAGTTCGCGTTTGATTATAATGTTCGTGAATATAGTTCGAAAGAAATCCGACATTAATGAATTACGATAAATAGTATATATATAGACTAAGTATTTGTGTATACATTAGTTTATAAATTAATTTACTATTTTTTGTACTCATACATTTCTTAGATTTACATTTCCTAATTTTTGTTAAATTATTAATCATCAAGTTTGTAGTTTTTTGAATTTGGGCTTTGGACTGAAAATGTTAGAAATTTGTACCAATAAAATTTTAATACTCCTGATCTTCCGGTCATTTTTTTTAGTAAAAACTTGGATATAGAAATATAGAATGATCGTCTGTAATGCAATACGGGCCTAAGTCCTAACTTATCTAGTCACTTAACAAAAATAAAAGATAAAAAAGCCACTGATTTGCAGAAGCCCGCAGTACGTGATTGGGCCTGGAAACCGATTCTAACCTATTGAGATTTGATATCATCATAGTTTTGTAATCAGGGATCCGATGTTATACACAAGATGCTTCAAGAATAAAAGATACACTGCCTGTAATGGTTACGGATAATATTATACTACCCTTGTAGTGACCAATGATAACGCTGCCAATACTTGTGTATTATGAAAACATCGGGTTGTAGATAATGTTCTATTTTACAACGGTAATTGGGCAAATCTGGTGGCTAAACTTGGCTTGTTTTGACAATATAGTATCTGTACTTTCAAAAATTCCATTCTAATGTCTGAAACCGGCAAATCCATTCAAACAAAATACCGGTTTATACCTATAAATTATGATGTGTAATTATTTTATTAAATATATACATACACGTGTATATTAAAATTTAAATAAAATATAAAACAAAACAGAAAACACCAAATATGCCTTGTAACACTAACATAAATTTGGGATAAAATTAGGGTTTGAGAAAAAGTAAACAACCGATGAACACTAAACTGATTGGGGGCAAACAGATCTGATGAGAATAGTAAACCAATAAGTTATGTCGATCTTTTTAAAGGCACCATTGATAATGAGACGGTAATAAGATCCAATAGTGATGTTCATACCACTACAACGAGCCGTGAAGGAGTAGGGCAAGAAAGATTGCCACTCACCAGAAGAGAAGAAGAACTGAGTGATAAGAGAGCAATCACTACCAACAATAAGCAAAAAAGAATTAGTGGCAAGATCTGATCAAATTTGATAAGAATCAGCAGGAAGAGTAGAGATCAACACCTCATTTTACAACCTTGATGCACACCACATTTACATTGTGACAATGCTAATGCAATTCATTATATATCAGCATAAAAATCTGGTTCTTTGTAATCCACAACCGCAAAAGTAGATTCATTAACAAAGCCACTGCCTGAATCTTAAGTACATCAACGTCCCGAATTCTGATGAGCTAAATATCAAGTGAAATGGACAGTAGATGCACATAGAAGCAGGTCTCTCTGCAAGACCTATTAACATGGTTGTCATAGCCTACCCCATGCCAGATGGATCCCAACTACGTGGCAATTACAATTTACACGTGGTTGTCATTTTGCAAAATTGCAACTCAAATACGTAACAAGTATTATACGGTCGATTGTTTACCGGTCGTAATATATTAAAAACGATCAATTTTTGCTCTAGACTGATCTTCATTGCTCTATACCCAGAAGATCGGTATAGAGCAGTCTCTTGTAGTGTATATCTTTAATTGTAATTTAGATATGCAAAGAAGCAATAAAAATGAACCGCAAATGTAGGCAAGTCTTAGCCTAAATCATTACACATAAATTAAGCCATTGGAGGCAATGGTTATGACAATACGGTCCCTTTCAAGCAACAATAGTACATCAACTATTCAACTCCCGTGAGCAAATTCAATCCAAAAGCATCTTCTTAAGACAAGACAACTAGCAATCAACTAAAACCAAGTATTCACTCAAATACATGAATACTAAAATTCTTCGCAGATTGATAAAACAATATATAGTAATAGAACGCTTACTGTCATTCACAGTCCACGGATTTGCTTTAATCAGTAATCTCTGTTCAAAGATTAAGTCAAAGTTCTACTCTCATATTATTTTCTTAACTCATTCTAAGTTGTAAATTCTAATACTGTATAAATCTGGTATAATTAATTATTGCCTCTTGGGCGTTCTCACAGAGACCACAGGGTAATTGCTGTGAGCTTGATCTTATCACTAGATGAACTGATCTAAGCTCACCATTATATAATCCAACTGACCCAACTTGGATGGCGAACCCTACCGACTTTATTCTGATTACGATGAAGAGGAACTCCAGAGTCTAGATGATGTGCTGTATTATATCATAACTAATCAAATTAAATGCATACAAATGTAGGTATACCGTATATGGTTCGGATTGTGACGTACATTTAATTCAAGTCTTTGTCACCTGTGTACCGATCTACTTGCAAGTTACAATGTTCTGTTTCTCAAGTCAAGCTCCTAGTACATATTCTTAACCAGCATTTTTTTCTAGTTCTGAACAACATAAATGTAGTATCTTTTTATGAAGTTGTTCATCTACATCTTGTTTTCTTACCTAAAATGTTTTTCTTAATTAGTAGACACTTGAGTAGTTCATTTTACTATACTGTCATTTGTTCCTCCATCTATAAAAGTAACCATACTATTTTCACACCACATTCATTTCCATCCTACCCAAAACTACTTTATATGATAGAGGGTCTAATCCAAACGCGATACATGTATATCATATTATCACGTCTTTCTTACTTTTGGCCAACTAATTAGTTGCAAACTTGCTGGTAAAAGCTAGTATGAAAAACCTAATCTTGCTGCCTCTTTTCTCTCAACTATATTTCTTCTTACTAGGTTAAGCAATTTGTATAGTTGAAACTAGTATTGTACCATGTTAAGTTCATTGAAAACATAAATAGAATACAATAATTTTAGATAAGAAATAAAATGTAACTCTATAAAATCACTCTCTGAAGTTTCTTTCCACACTCTGTTGTATAATTTACATCTTATTGTACCCCTGTTTATCCTATAAATCAAATCCAAACAAAGCAGTAGCACACATGAGTAGATGAGTAGTGTGTTTGCACATATCAATAGGGAGACCAATCATATTTTGATAAATCCTAAACAAAACACAGAAACAGAAGCAATAGCAGAATCCATAGCGGTAGTACACCATTTGATGCAAGCAATGACTAAAGAATTGAACCAAAAGACCTTTTCTTTGGGAATACTACACTTCCGCAGAATAAAATAGGAGTATAAAATAAGAATGGAGAAGTCACATTATCTGATATACTTTTCTGAATGGAGTAAAGAAGGATCCTTATTTTGCTACACTGACTGAATGTGATTTTAGTTTTTTGCTCTCTAAATAGTTTGCAGCAATGGTATCAAACAGAATCCCAGCACCCACTCCAACGACCAAGTCAATAGTGTAGTGCCCCCTTGTGCTTAACAGTCTCACAAACTGCAAGACATTCAACGTATCAAATGCCCATGCCGATTCCCACCTCTGCATCCGCCTCATATCCAGGGAAGCGATAACAGAAGCAGCAACATGGCCAGAATAGAAAAGGAAAAACGAAACATTCCCAACTGGAAAATCAGCACCAGAACCAAGGAAATCCTGTACATGGGTTTAGAGGAATTTATAATCAGACTGAAGCACTAAATAGAATACTTTTTAAAAAAATACAATATCACAAAAGAAAAGGAAAAACGAAACATTCCCAACTGGAAAATCAGCACCAGAACCAAGGAAATCCTGTACATGGGTTTAGAGGAATTTATAATCAGACTGAAGCACTAAATAGAATACTTTTTAAAAAAATACAATATCACAAAAGAAAAGGAAAAACGAAACATTCCCAACTGGAAAATCAGCACCAGAACCAAGGAAATCCTGTACATGGGTTTAGAGGAATTTATAATCAGACTGAAGCACTAAATAGAATACTTTTTAAAAAAATACAATATCACAAAAGAAAAGGAAAAACGAAACATTCCCAACTGGAAAATCAGCACCAGAACCAAGGAAATCCTGTACATGGGTTTAGAGGAATTTATAATCAGACTGAAGCACTAAATAGAATACTTTTTAAAAAAATACAATATCACAAAAGAAAAGGAAAAACGAAACATTCCCAACTGGAAAATCAGCACCAGAACCAAGGAAATCCTGTACATGGGTTTAGAGGAATTTATAATCAGACTGAAGCACTAAATAGAATACTTTTTTAAAAAATACAATATCACAAAATTCAACATAATCTTAGCCGTGAACAACTCTCGTGCAAATCAAACAATATTATAGGAGAAGAAACCAGAGTAAGGTCCCCACTGGAAAATATATCCAAATTAGCACCTATTACGTTTTTCTTAATTCTTCAACCATTTCATGTCCAAATATACAATTGTTAAAAGCAACACCAGTATTACTTCAAACATAACAGCCATGACATGCACAATGATGGAAACCCTGGGAATTAAAATGGAGAAATTGGTATGTTTTATATGATCTGTCCCCAACAGCTCAATTTTGTAGTTATGTCAAAGCATGACTAAGTTATTCATACTTTATTGATTTCAAACCAACTTGCTACATCATCAACAACTATGTGGCACACTATTTTAACAATCTGTCTTTTTTCTTTGTCTTTTTTTATAAAAAGACAAACTCTGCATCTCAAAATAACATCAATCTCAAGATATTGGTGCCTGTTATTGTGTTGTTTAATGACAGAAAAAGTCTTGATGAAAGAAAAAGTCTGCATCTACAAATAAAATACTAAATTTTAAAAAGATTTAAGCTTATAAGCAATTGCATGGAGACTTAAAATCAGAAAATAAAACAAAACAACTGAAGACCCCCAACAACTTAAATTCAGAAATGAGACATGAAAAATAGATGTAACCTGAGGAAGTGGGAGCTGAGTAGAATAACCAAGAATTCCTCTGAAAGTGAACATGAAGAGTGTTGCTATGGTGGCCCTTGGTCTCCCTTCAACTAACCATGTCCATAATATATAACTAGTTTGCATAAACACAAACACCTGGAAACAGTATAAAAATCAAACTCCAAATCATCAGTTATTATCATAAATAAAAACAAAACCCCCAATTCATCAAACAGAGTTTTACCATTACACAAGTACAATTACCTTAAATGTTTGTCAACAGATACAATTACGGAAGGAATATATACACTAGTTGCAGTTGGCAGGCAGTAATAAATACCTAAGCCTATACATACAGAAACTGACACATATTTAGTACGTACATACCGTATTAAGGCCAGCAAGGATGTTATTAAGAGCAGGTGAGCGAGCAAGAAGGCGATGAAAAGGGACGGTGAGGATGAAACCCAAATCAAACGGCGGAGAAGAAGAAGGAATCATCCGGAGCGTGTATTCCACGGCCATAAAAAAGAACAAGCAGAAAGCGAGTAGGCATGGTAAAGGATGGTACCTCCACAAAGACAATACATCCCCACTTGTCCATTTCATATACCTACCTGCAATATTATTACTCTTGTTCATTGTATTTGCAATTGCATCAACGTAATGTCCGTTATTATTATTATTATTATGGTCGAGGAGAGTGCATGTGTTTGCACTAGTACCGTGACGGTGATGAATGGAGTGTGTTCCGTTCATTGTTTCCGATTTGTGTATATGTATTAAACAATTATTTGTACGTACAGTACATGTGGGGGGTGTCACATGTGTGTATATATAGGTTGAGTGGTGGGGTTTCCAAGGAAAGTGGGAGGCGTCAGGAATAAAAGTAATGGAAAAATAGAATATGCAGGTGCAGATCTGAAAAACAAACGGAAGAGGGAGGAGATTAGGTTTCGAGAGATGATCAAATGGATGGAAGCATGAGTTGCTTGCTTGGAATATACCATAACCCTACTCTACTATTTATATTCCTATGTTGCAACTTATACCGTTTCTTAAAATATCTATATCCGTGTTTAAAATAAAGTGAATATTATCCGTATTCAAAATAAATTGGATAATATCCATATTCGACAATTTCGGATATGAATATGAATATAAATATATTTGTAGGGGTGTTCGTGGTTCGGTTTAATCCAGATTCATCAATTTTTCAAATCAAACCGATATTAGCAGTTTTTTAAAATTTAAAATCAAATTGAACTAATAAAATTTAAAAACCATGTCAAACCAAACCACATAAAAACGGTTTGGTTCGATTTCGAACTACGGTTTGACTTTTTATTAAAATTTTTTATAATTTAATTATCATATTTAAAAACTATAAGTTATGGAATCATAGTCTTAATTTTCTTTTAGTTATTTCATAAAATTGAATGTTGAGAAAATTTCTCCTAAGGATAATCTTAGGTAAGTTATCTAAGGTTATGTTATAATTTTGTATGTAAAACTGAATGACATTTTTGTAATAATAGAATGTACTCCTTGTATTCACAAAAATACCCTTGATGTACTATTCTTTTTTCTTTTAAACTTAGGTAATTACCTAAGGTCATCCCTATGAGTATTAATCTCTTGAATGTTTTATGATAGACCGAAAGAAGCTCAAAAATTTTATTTTTAACATTTCACTTTCATATTTTAATAAAAGACTTACGTGAAATTCTAATGTATTTAATTTTATATTGACAATGAGTAGCCTAAATATCACTAAACCATTTTCAAATTTTGATAAAGCGGAATCTTAAATTCCCATTATGAAAGAAAGTTATTCTAATTAGATTTGAAATAATTAATTTTTAGTTAATTATATTAAAATAATACAAATCATAACCAAACCATTTAAGTGTATACGGTCCGGATAACCAAACCGTTAATAACGATATTTTCTAAATTACGATTTAAATGGTTTGGATTGTTTCGGTCTGGTCCAAAACCGCGATCTACATAGGTTAACTGAAAACATGTCGTTATATATTTTTCTCAGTGTTGTAAAAAACGGAAACCGGACTTAATCGGTAAATGCACGGAACATGGATTAATCGGATAAATCGGGCATTAATTGGAATGTTTAATTGAATAATCGAGAATTTAATCAGTTCGGTGAGCCATTAATCACCGACTTTTAGAACAATGATTTTTATTTAATAAAAAGATTCATAAAAAAATAATAATCAAAGATCATATCAGATTTTCTTAAAGATTAAAGACTGTAATCATTGTACAGTTATATTATTATTTGTATAATTAATGCTTCACATAAATTAGTGTTAGAGATTGTGGTACTATCAATGTAATTAACTAATATTTACTTAGATTAATTAATAATTAACTAAGTAAAACATACTGTCATATATAGTTTGACAGTATGTTTACAATGTCACTTGTAATAAGATGCACAAATAGTCAAGTAGGTGACAGTAAGTATCAATAGTTATTGTCTTGTATAAATGTAATAAATGATTCATGAAGTAGAAGTTCACCAAGTGTTCATGCACAGCATAGATCAATTCATTGACAGTAACATTCTACAAATTGGAGTCTATGACAGCACATTCAAATGACAACAACTTTTGGAACAGACGACAACAACTATTCATTGACAGTAAACTTGGCAGAGAATGAAGACTCTATGACAGCAAGTTTCACTGACAGCAACTATCCATTGACAGTAAACTTGGCGGAGATTGAAGAATCAAGACAGCAAATTTTCTGACAGTAGCTTTGACGGAGAGAGTTGACAGCATGTTTGGCGGAATGATCGACAGCATGTTTGGTGGAATAGTTGACAGTACCTTTGGACGACAATNGCATGTTTGGCGGAATGATCGACAACATGTTTGGTGGAATAGTTGACAGTACCTTTGGACGACAACATGTTTTAGCAGACTGATGAGCCTAACAGTAAAGTATGCGGTAACAAAGATGCTGTCACCAAAGTGAAACTAAAGTTTGACAGTAACTTTCAGTGAAGTTGGCAGTCTGTTTCAAGTAGCAAACTAGATAAAGTCGATTCACAGATTGATCTTGACATCTCTACCTAGTTTGTCAAGTCTACAACTGCAACTTGAGAAAAAGCAAGCATAAAGGTGAAGCGTGCTCATGGAGTCAAGAATGTCAAATCCTCACAGAGTACCTTTATCTACATTTGGAATGAAGACAAGACTTGAGAAGAAAAAGTGAGATTTCTATTTCGAGTATTGTCTAGGAAACAAGGGAAAGTGTACTTGTAAGTGAGATATGTGTTTTAGTTTAAATACACACATCTCACAAACACTTTCTCCGATGCAACTAAACTTAATTTTTCTCAAGTATAGAAACACTAGCAGTCTCTTGTTATTGTGTCTATTAAAACTAAAAATATTTTCCAGTCAGTTGTAGCAACAAAAATTAATAAAATTAATTTTTGAAATAAAACACCGTGTGTCTTCAGTTTGCTTGTTGTTTGCATTATAACTTAATATCATTGCTTTTGTTTGTTGTTAACAAAAAGGTTGATAAATTATTAAGTTGCATTCAACATCCCTTCTGTAACACTCATTCTGTTTAACAATTAGCATTATTAAAAATTAATATTTCATATTTTTTGTATTGATTAAAACAGAAAGTGCCACATTAATAGGGATGTTGTTGAAACATTAATGTGACACTTTACACCCCGAACCCTACATCTCTTTTTGTAGCCGTCGCCTTTAATATATATTTTTGGAGGGACTTCCATCAATTTTCACCGGTAGAAAGTCTCAGCTTTTTTTTATTTTTTCATTTTTCGTGATTAATATGTTGTTTTCCTTTAATAAGTTACCATTTTTTTGGGTTTTGTTAATCTCTCCTAGTAAGAGTTTGGTTTTGTTTTGGTATTTTTCATATCCGGGATTATAGATTTGCAGGATTTTCATGGATTTGATTATATCATAAAGGTTTTTATGGGATCGCATTTATGGACGATTGCTTAAAACAGTTGGGTCAGTACATATAATCATATTTTTTAAAAATTTCGATTGTATTTGTAGATTTATTATTAAATTGATTCCCTTTAAAAAAAGTGACATTTTTTTCAAAATTTTTTATAATGCACTTGTGAAAACCAAACTGAGGTCAATATTTTTTTTCTCCTACTTTTGAAAACCAAACTTTATCTGATTAATAGAATTTTAAATCAGAATTACATCAAATTGCACCCCACCACACACTTCAAAGTTCTAATAATAGATATAGGCAAATTACGCATGGATTATAGATGCTTATATATTGATATATATTGAGGAACACTGTGATGGCACTTGGCCTGAAAACCCCACAACGACAATTCTGCACAATACAGTTCTGCATCATTATCACATTTAAATAAATCCATTCAATTTGGGGAAAATGAAAAAGAAGAGTCCCTGATTCAGTTGCGCTTATTTTAGCGTATGTGCATTAAAAGTACTGACTTATATCACATGCGATGAATGTGTTGTTTTTAATAATAATTTTATAATTAAAAATTTAAATTTTGAAGATTTATATTTATTCTATTAAATTAATTATTGATATTGGTTAATAATCGAAATTTAATCATTTTCTTAACAAATAAATATAAAAATATTATTAAGTTAATTTTTATAGTCACGGAGAATCGAACATGAATCAATTAATTAAATAATTAATAATATTTAGGAATTTACATTATTACCCTTGACGACCATGATATATTATCTCCCTTATTCCAATGATATGTATGATATAATAATAATTATTATTTTTATCAAAGATATGTTCCGGTAATTTTACTACTATTTATTGACAAATTTTTCTTTTATATCATTTTTAATATATGGTTTAAGTTTATATATTGTATGCTCGATTTGATTTACTCCGTATATGTGGGTGAGGTTTTTTTGGAAACAAAATAATATATTAACTTCATGCATTAGTTATTTCATTTTTTAAGTATCTCGGTTAACCTAATATTTTAGTATTACATGTAAACTATAATTTAAATTTTATATATTTACATTACGTAAAAAAAATTATTTACATACGAATTTTTATATTAGATAGTTTTATAGATAAAATCTGCTTACACACGGCTAATTTTACTCCAAACTCTTTAACTCATTTAAAATATAATTAATTATTTAAGTCTTGTAAATATTATAATATTATTATTCTTTTATCCATATTAAACTTTTATACAAAATTTATTAAATTTTAAAATATTATGTATTTTTAATAAATATAAAATATTTAATAAAAAAATATTTTATATTAAAGCCCGTGCTTTCTCCGATTTTAGTTGTACTTAGTCAAAAATTAATTTGAAATAATTTAAATTACAAAAAAAGTTTGTGCATAACATGAGACATTTGTACCTCTAAGCTCAGTAGTGAGTCCTTTGAACATCGCATTATTCACGGAATTAGTGTGAGAGTCAATTGTGAAACTACTGTTTTCATGCGAGATGTAGGCTGGATTGTTCGAGAGACCATTAAAGTCATTTTTAATTTTCAAAATATTCGTATTCGGTTTGTTAAGTGATCCGGAAATAAAGCGGCTAATTGTTTAGCTCGTTTAATTGTTTTTCAAAAATAAATAGGTTCGTTTATTTTAAATTATAAATAATTTATAAATTAAAATAAATATATTTCATTTATAAAATTGTATATTGAACCACAAACACCACCTATATTTATATTTTTTTTTTATTAAGTGCACGAAAGCTTATCCCACGGGCCCAACTCTTTAAAACAATTCATAACTGTCACGGATTTTTTTTCTCAAGCAGCAATTCCATTTTAAAAACTCTTTTTCTGGACCGACCTAGCTAATTAACTAGCTCAGGAGAAGAGTTTCCAAAGTTGAGCATACAGAAAGTCTGAAAATCTCTGTAAATTTATCATAAATATTACTCTTCCTTACCAAATTGATTGTCATATTTAATTTTTAATGATTAATTTGATTCAATTTTAATTAAAAAATATTTTTTATATTTTAAAAAACTGAAAAATATATTTTAAAATAAATTAAATATACTTTGCGATGATATATTTCTCTAATATATTTCAATTATATATCATATATAATTTTCAGTTAAATTTTGATTAATTTGACCACTAAAAAAATCAAACAAGACAGTTAATTTAAGACAATGTAGTAGTAATTATTAATTATTTTTTAATAATCAAAACATATCGATTTTAATATTTTGTCTTGCATGATATCGACAAAACTTTATTTTAAGCTTTTATATAATTTTAACAATATAGATGTATTATCAAATCCATGTTTTTGTTATTACAAATTAATATATTTAATAAAAAATCTTTATTTATTTGTTTTTGTATAATCTTCGCATTAGGTTCAAATAACAACAAAATTATAAATTTACATATTTTAATATATATTTTCTCATATATAATTAGGAGTGCATGTATCTAGAAGAAGATATTTAACAGATATGTTGGACCTGGACTCGGGAACTGGGCTTTGACTATTCTATCTGCTTGTTGATCAGCTAAACTAACTGTTGATTATAGGCCTTTTGTTTTTATGTCCATTTAAAAGAGACAGTGCGTTTCTTTTTCGGTTTTCACACGTTGTCAAATCACGTTTCAAACTTGGGTCTCTATCTCATGAAAATATATCCATTAACAAAGTCGATAAAAAGTAGGCCTTCAGGGCCTTGGCACTAGATACAGTCTCCAGACACACATTACACTGCAGGGCTGTTTTAAAACACTTACAATTTCAAGAGCCACTGGCTCTCAGTAAGACTAAAACATAAACTCATATTAAATTCTCATCTATTGGCTCTTAATGAAATTTCTGTGCTGCAAGCAGCAACATTTTCAAGCTGTGGCCTGCTACCCGGCCAATCCCCCTCTCGAGGTTCTACAACTAGTACACCGCCATCGCTAAGTCCGAGAGCAAACTGATTGTGTTTGGTAGGATGAGCCGCAAGAGCACAAGCATACAGCACAGAGCTGTAAATTGGAACCACAAGACAATTAACTTTTAGTTAAGGGGTGATATTGTCAATAACTCGACATTTTTGTGATGCATTGTATATAAACACACGTACCTTGGATTTGAGGGTAAATAGGCAGCTGGATTGATCAGAGACCTCGGTGTATACGTTGCTGAGTCCAAGATAAAAATTTGTCCATTAACAAAGCGCGTATATATGGACTGACCATCACATGAATACACAGCATCACTAATCAATATTTCTCCGGGAATCCACTGCAAGAAATATTTAAGGAGCCTGAGAATTTTCTTCAGTCAACTAGAAATTTAGAAGTTACTCTCAGGAGCAGCGCGACATGAGATCGCACCAATTCAAGAAAAATCAGTGTTAGGTTCTGGCAGAAAAAAATCTGTTCATGTACGGTATATATGTGCACACACATACACATTTGGGCGAGAGTACAAATTAAATATATCAGTATTTATGTGTTATGCTTTTGCTCAATCACTAATACTACTCATTATGGTATCATAATATTCAACAATTAAAGCATATACAATGTCAACTCAGCGAATAAATTTCAGATACCTGCTTGCAGTGGTTAAGGTTAAGTCCCTCAAAAGTGGCTATACAGATTTCATGGACGACCAACAGATGCTTTTGGTCCTGGTGAAACTGGACACGAGTGTGCCCGGGATACACAGCAAGTCCACAATTGTCCAGGATCTTACTAGACTGCTTAAACCATCCATTTTTGTTCCAAGCACAGATCTGCAAGATGAAAAGAACAATCAGGGTGAAGTGATGACTATGGATTAATAGCTTCCTAGGTATCTGATATCTTCTATTAGCTTTCCTATGTGTGTCAGAAGCCATTAATCTTGCAAAAATGTACCTGAGCATCATATCCAGATGATACAAGAATGTTTAAAGCACTGGAATAGGCAAGTCCAGTGACTCTCTTCTGATGAGCACGTATCTTGGCTATGACCTATAGATGCCAAACATAGATAATTAAAATTTAGTAACTAGTAATTCATAATCTGATCCGCAACACTTAGATATTAGTACAGGTGTAGACCTCATTTTCCCTAACTTCATAGATTTGTATAGAGCCATCCTCCATGCCCATAATAATAATATTATTGTCCTCAGGATAGAACATAACAGAAGTTGCAGCAGGTGGCGGAGACATGAATGTTGCCATAATCTGCTCAAAAAGAAGTGCGCGGAAGTTTTTATTACGAAGTGAAATCTTTAAGATATCATCAGGTAGGAAGCAGAAGAAATACATATATATGCAAAAAATTAAGTAGATAGAAAGAGCTCAGCTATATTTTGACCACGGATTTTTTCAGGTTAAATAACCACACTTTCCCTCCTGATGCAGATGTGAGATAGGCATCATTCTTTGACAGAGAAAAACATGGGACAACAACTTCATGTCCCCCCGGACTTGTATCTTTGGCCAATAATCTTGAACGTTTACATAATGGTGGCACGACCCTTGGAGTTACCTACATTTGGCAAAATTAACAAAGGTAAGATCATGTGAAGCAAGTATGTTGAAAGGATGCAAGAAAGAGACTTTAAGAACAATATATACTTTTCCAGTCACATTATTTTCCGTCGCAGCCCAGTGCCAGAAATCAATCCCACCATCACAAGACAAAGCTAATATGCCATCTCCTGAATTGCTATAAGCTAACCTGTCAATCTGAAATAGATAATGAAAGGGTTAAAACAATAAAGATAGCACAGACAGTGAAACAATGACAAATTGACACAATCAATCCCTCGTAGAAAATGAGTATCTGCTGCTAGAAGAACAAAGGAAAAATGAAAATGGACCTATTTGAAAAATCACAGTTGCTATTTAGCAAAATAAATTAGAAAAGAAAAGATCACATCTCCTAGAAGATGAGGATATGAGTGCAAATATCAGATCTACTAAAGAAATAAAAGGTGGGGGAAACGACATATATTTACTGGTAGCAGAAACATACTTTTGACGTTATCTGGGGATCATGAAGCATCAGAGAATAGAATTGAGATTGTTCAATTATTTCAGGATTGATAGACATTTTTCTCTCATCTATAATAGAGGGAGTCAAATTTGCAAGAGCTCCACAATCTCCATCCTGCAGTATTATACACAAAAGCCAATTAGTGAACCTTAAAGATCATGTTACACTCTATATATATAGAGAACCCGAAAATGATCATAATACTAATTACACAAAATATATTAGAGAACAAATTCCTAACCACAAACTATGATAATATATGTTTTTTGCCGGATTTAAGTACTAAAAGCGCCAATAGCCCGAAAGGCACTCACATTGAGAGATAGAACCGCCGCATCCCCACATGTATGATCAACATAAAGGGTACTAACTGTGGGGTTGGGGTCTGGATACTCGCAAAAACCATGCTGCCAGTTCAAGCTATAATCACCAATAAAACAAGAATAGAATTTTAAGATATAAACAAATTTAAGACACACACCCACAAACAAAATGCAATTATTCTAATAACAATATATATTCTAGCCTAGCTAATGTACCTCTGATTCATCAGAACTTTTAAACGCGAATCCTCCAAAGTTGGATAATTAAGCTTCATCTTAAGCACTGGATTCATTTCTATCATTTGCTTAAGACGAGCGAAAATTAAACTCCTGGCCGTTTTTGTATCAACATAATATGTTGCGATTTTAATATTTTCCCTGCAGTAATGATCGATAATTGCAAGTTAATTTCCACTCAATTTTATTAAATCAAACATCTTTAGTAATAAACGTCCACTTGAAAGGGGTGTTATATATAATATACCTAATGTTATTGGAGTATAAAAGCCCGGCCATCTCATTAAAAACATTTAGATCATAAGCAGCAAACATCCGCAATTCATTTCTCAATATCTCCAGTGCATTTGCATACAAGCCGCTGAATCAAATCAGGAAATTAAAAAAAAAACATCAGAATCATATTAACTACAGTACGTCTTGCATAACAATTTATAGCGCTAAAAGATACTGTGAATATCTTTAATGCAGAACCAAACTGATAGTATGTATACACATGTACTGCATCCCAATAAAAACTTCACAAATTAAACTAGCAGCTTAATTAAGAATTTACCAAATAAAAATACTTAATTTAAATAAGATTACTATCGTATATTGAAACAACATGAACATAAATTCTATGTATAACAATAGGTATAGGTGTAAGTGGAAGAGACCAAGAGGTGATATTTGTTTCAGTATTAAACCTACTAAAAATATTGTAATAAATTTTTTCGTAATTAATTAATTTATTAATAATATACAAAAAAATACTTATTCTAGAAATTATTGTTAAATGCATTTATTCCTTTAAAAATACATGTCTTTGAATACAAATAATTATACAACAAATAAAATTATAAAAATATCAATTAAATTAAGATGATAAAAATTTGTGTAATTAAGCAATTAAGCTAATAATTAGGTACTAAGACAAAAGATTTAACTCACTTGTCCAAAGCTTCAATGTACTTGTGC
Source organism: Oenanthe javanica (assembly GCA_008931105.1). Taxonomy (NCBI): domain Eukaryota; kingdom Viridiplantae; phylum Streptophyta; class Magnoliopsida; order Apiales; family Apiaceae; genus Oenanthe; species Oenanthe javanica. The sequence continues at coordinate 5,622 of QRFB01001927.1, read as the reverse complement.
CTTCGAATCTCAAAGATGATGTTATGAGAGAATGGGTTGTCATTAATCTTTGTAAAAGATAATATGTAATCTTCAAGCTCTTTCCACTTCCCATCGGTGACTGCTTCTTCAACATATTTCATGCTGAAATAAAGTTTACCTTCCTTCTCGAGCCTTCAAAATTACAAATCAGTAATTATATTTATAGGTTGAAATTAATTAAAATTGATGATATGAATATTAATTATTAGGGATTTCATCAAACAAACAAATAAAAACACTAGTTTATATATATATGCGTATATCTTGAATTCGATCTTGATTTAACAATTAATTAAACCCATATATATACATCTTAGCACTCTCTGTGAAGTTGTGTTCTTTCAAGAACTGAACGATCAGAAAAGCAAGATCTTGGTCTCTGCTGGTGGAACTCGAAGCCATTTTTCAGCACTACTAAACGCAAAATTTCAAAGGGGAACAGATCAGTTCATATATAAGCTATACAAAATGTTTAATGATCGGTATGTACGTGTGTGTATTTGTGTTAATTTAATTACCTTTTATTCTTCTTCTTGATGTGTGTGTGTGG
>QRFB01001926.1:0-60276 GCA_008931105.1 Oenanthe javanica | reverse complement strand
TTGTTGGAGAAGCAAGTCCACCCTCCACTCCTCCATTTTCAGGTAATCCGTCTTGTTGTAACGTGGATAATGAAGAGGCATTTGGAAATTTGAAACATCCATTCTCGTACCCTCTTTATCATTGCCATAGGAAAGCTTCATGGTTTTGGCAGCCTCTTGTTTTGTAGTCTTTACATGAGGGTACCCCAATACAATGTTATAGGCAGAATGAACAAACCAACTTAAAGCCATCACTGGCCGCCTATATATCTCTCTGGTCACTCTTTAGATAGAGATCTCACTTGTTCCTTTCTATATCTCTATGCATAGTACAAGTTTTAGCTCATATTTATAGTTAGACTAGAAAAGACAAATTTGCATGCATTTACAACATAAGGGGTCCCTCTTTTCAATTCTAGATTTATGTATAGATTAGTATGATACGGAGTACTCCAGTTGCAAGTAAAGATTATAATATAGAATTGTAAATTGTGTACGACATTTCAAGAATTAGTATATGATTGAGGGTGTAGTAATTGTGATTGTTGCTTGTTCTTATACTTATCCTTTATTTGGGAGCCAAACATAGGCTCTCACGATACAGGTAGTAGTTGGAAGTCACTTTCTTATAAATAAAAATGAGCAATTTATTCAATACAACAAATTGTGTGGTATATGAGGAATCGTGTCATTTGGTGGCTACACATAGATGTGAATTATTTGGTGTGAATATGCAACTAAGGTTATATCTAGAATTGTCATGGACCTTGTAGCCTTGCAGGTATTAAACTCACTTCATTATCATATTCAATTGGTGCAAGGACAACAATGTCCTAAAGTGTTGTTATAAGTTAAAATTTAGGACATTTTGAATAAATAGGTATTNTGTTGTTATAAGTTAAAATTTAGGACATTTTGAATAAATAGGTATTGCAACAATATCTTACTGGTGCCCTTAAACACTATGACAATCATCACATGCCTTATTAATATGACACAACAACACATGCCTCGTTTCATTTTTATCGATAAAATATTCACTTCCCTCTTTTTTTTATATTTCTTTTCCCTACTTTTATCTTTTTCAAATATAAATGTAATTCAAATATACTATTATTTTAATAATATAGCAAATTGTTGGAGTTGATGTATGCGTATAAGAGCAAGTCCAACAGCTCCCTAATGGTTCTTTATACAATATTATAAAGTATTGTGTCCTAGTGATTTAGGACATTACTATTCTACATATACTCCATAACATTATTTATCATCCTTCCTTATTATTAAAATAATAATATATTTGAATTGTAAAAAAAGATATAAGGGAAAAAGAGTGTGAAAAAATAGGGGAAATAATTTTTTATTAATAAAAGTGAACTAAGGACTTGCTAGAGCATCTTTAAAAATATAGAAGGGGAGATATGTCTTAGCATTTTAAATAACCAAAGTTGTTGGAGCAACTTCTTTCGTTATATTTCTTATATTTTAACTTGAAACATGATTTAAACAAGTTTTTGGACTCACTCTAATATCCTAAATCACTAAGACATAATATAAGAAATTGTTGTATTTGCTATTATTTGGTGAGTCTTACTGCGCAAGTGTGCAATTATCACTGCTATTACAATATTTATTTGATAACATGTTATATATATAAATAAAAGCTATATGAAATATTTTTAAATAAACTACTACATACCCTATATATTATATATCATATTCTATAATATATAATATTCTGCTTTTATAATATATCGTAAAACTATTATGTTTCGATTAATATTCATTTAAGAGTACGCAATTGAATTGAATCATACTATTATACTGATATTTGCTTTTTCACTTTTTGGCATATATTTTAAGATGTTTTGATCGCATAGCAAAAATACTATTTTTTAAAAAAAATCTTTTTGTGAATAATAATATTAAACGAATATTTTTATTCATAATTTTTTATTAAAAAATAATATTTTTAGCTATGCAGTCAATTTTTTTTTAAATAAGTGCAAAAATGACTTTTTTATATCTTTAATAGATCCTATGTATTTAATAATGAATTTTATTAATTAAGTTTGTAATTTAAATTTTGGCTGGAACTATAAACCATTTAACTATATTATTAAAAATGAATAAAACAAACTACAAACTTGCAAAACTTCCTAAAAATATAAAGCAAAATAAGATTCATCCTTGAATTTAAATGTATATATTTAAATAACAACATAATAATTAATCTAATATGCATATTTTAGGACTAGTATGTGGACACAAATAGAAAATTCTAAAACCCACATGATATAATTTGAGAGGAAAAAACATAGTGCTAGAAACCAGAAAGGGAGTATGCATGTATTTGAATGAAAATCTTTTTTAAATATATTTCTTATGTTTAATTCGAAATTTTCATAAAACTGGTAGATATCTTTAACAAAACATCACACAAAAAATATAATCCTACTCCTTTTGATTCAAGCCCATTCGTTTTATGAAATTTAAGCCCATAAATATAAATTAAGCCCATAAGATAAATTAACCTCCATTTTTAAATGTTGGGTTGCCATTTGGCCCAGTTGAGAGTTGACAATATCAACACAAATTTCGAGAAAACAAATGTTAAGAAAAGAGGTCCATGCCAACGTGCAAAAGTGAACCATATTATAAGGACCACCACACTACTCGAGGTGCCATGCCCATAAACCATTCGACCCTCTGGACGGTCAATTTGAATCTTAACCTATTGATTCATACGAGAAGATCTCAATATTGTACCGGAACTAGAATATTCCTTGGCATCAACTATATTTTTTACATGATATAATATGATTTTACATGTTAGTAAAAAGATTGAAATATTTATGATCTATGATTATATCTCAATATTATATGTTTTATATTTTGTATGTATTATTATAATGAAAAAGATAAATATTTTTTATGTTATTATTAGCTAAATATAAATGTAAATAAATAATTATTTATGTGTAGAAACAGTTGTATGACTCAGGATCAAGAGCATTTTATTCTACTAGTCTTTGTGTTGTAGGTCTCTCTAGAGTCCTAGCATAGTTCAGAATTATGACAATTAATATTCATAGCGATTGCAGGCATTTTTAAAGTAAAATTAAAATAACACAAACTTCAAAGTACACTAAAACATAACATAACAGTGTACTTTGAAATGTAATTTTCAGACAGTACAGTAAATGTTTGCATAGAAAAGATCAACTTGTTCCAATATTTACGGTAAATGTTAGTAGTAATTACTACTCACTCTCTATCATTTTAGTTGATTTATTTTACTTTTACACATATATTTAAAAAATTAAATTTTATCTTTACTTTAACTATAATATTTTTATAATTGTATTAATGTATTATGTGGAAATAAGAAGTTCATGCATTAAATAATATAAATAGTAAATTACCAATATATAATTAATAGGGTATAGATGAAACTTAAATTTATATTAAAAGAAAGAAGACAAGTTTTTGGAAAAAACTAATATAGTAAGCAAGATAGATAAATTGGGATAGAAGGAGTATAAGTCTATAACCCAGGATCAAACTTGACGACAAGATAGACAAATGTACTTCTGGTTTTATTTCATAATTGACTTTTTGACACACATCTTTAGGGCTCTGATTATATAGTTAAATATACTATTTTTAAAAAAAAATTGAATTAAAATATTAAATTAAAACTTTTATTCACAAAGAAAAATTTAAAATAATAATTCTAACTATATAGTAAAAACTTTTAAAAGAGTGTGCCCAAATATCAAATATTACCAAACAGATGGAGGATATTATACGTGCATGTATTGAACTAATTTGAAATATAGAAACAATATAATTATTCTTGGTGTTTATGTTGAATAAGAATTGATATACTAACAATTATGTCTTATTTTTTAACATATTAATTTTCTAAAACTATAATGAAACGTCTCATATTAATAGTTTTTTTTGAAAAAGTAACGTATATTAAGAAAAGTTTGTTGTATAATAATTTTCCGTGTGTATCATATTTATTATAGTTATTTTGTATTAAATAAAGTAAATTTTATATTCAAAATGACAAAAAAGAGGGTAATTTTAAATTTTTTTACATTGAAATTAGAAATAAACAATTATTATGGGATAATTTTTTTTCCAAAAAAGATAATTATTGTGGGATGAAGGTAGTATTTAAAAGGACAATAGAGGGGCAAGTATAATCAGAGATAAGAGACAGGATGCACCATATTTCAACTGATGCACAATGATGACATAGTTAGCCATTTCATTAACAATTCCAATACATGGGGGTTGAAATTCAGATCAAAATATGGTTCAGAGAAATGAAAAATAAAATCGTAAAAAGTTAAGATGAGGTGAAAAGGGATATAAAAAAGAGGAGTAAAAGAGAGTAGAGTAAGAGTGCAAATGTTCATAATTCAAGTTTGTGAATATATTAAAATGACTAGAAAAGATAATAAATAGTTATTTTAAAATTAATGGATTTGAAATTAAATTAAATGCAATGGATGAATAAAGAAAATTCCATATATCAATCACAATATAATACAAAAATCATTATTTTTTATATATAGAAATATCATAATATAAAATTTAATGATATACAGGTATATATGAATCATGTTCATTTCTAAGAATTTTATAGTTAATATATTTATAATCATAATAAATTTTGACATGATTAATCACATTTTCCATCTTGCATGTAAAAAAAATTCTGATCTACGGGTTGTTTGGGAGGAATTCAATCGAGGACCGACCGTCCTAATTAAAGTGTAGTACAACGATTTTCAGAAGAATGCAGCACAAAATAAAGACTAGTGTAGAAATTAAAGATCTTTATGTTGAAATCGATCGGGTATTACTTGCTCGTCGTATATTCTGGTTAGTGATGCCTCGAAGACCGGTATAGTTAGTTGCGATTTAATGCATTTGTAATAAGTGACTTGCTATAAATACCCTAGACAACCGTTCTTCAGAGATTCACTTGCATCTTTTCATAGATTTGGTTTCTCCTCTATTGTGTAAGTCGGTCATTCATTTTGATTAACATGCAAATCTCCCTGCTCAAGTGTAGCTAGCTTTCTTTGTTTGTTTAATACAGTATTTACCAGAAATATGCAATCTACATATATATATATATGTACTTGATTCATTCATACACACATGTACATAATACATAGGAAGAATCTACGTACTTCGAAGAAAACAAAAACAACTTTACAATGTTCCTTTTTGATCATAACCTAACATTTGTTTACACTTAACGTTTTTTCCCTATTTGCAGGATATTTCAAGCTAAAGCATTCGAAATGGGCTCTACTATGGCAAGTTTCATATGCATTTTCGGTTTTTGTGCCGCGTTTGCTTTGCTCTCTAGTACTCTCTCTCTCTCTCGATCTCTCTCCCTTCCTAACAAAGCACGAGTTATTGTATATGGTTTTTGAATACTATTTTTTATAACTATAGCTGTTTGTTATTGTCTTTGGATGTATGGAATCTGATTGCTAAAAGATTATACAATACTTGTGCAGAATCTAGCCCTGTGTATGTTTGTGCGTTCAACGTCTCTGTATTTTAGTCATACTAGCTTTCAGTCTTTTATTACTACTTGGTAGTTGGTATCAATAGTACATATTTTAGTAATATCTTTACATATCTGTTGTTGGAAGATAACTGTTTTTCCTGTCAGAAAATTAATGCATTTTATGTTATATATCGTTTCATATTAAATCGATTACCATGCTCAGGCACTGCATGTATATAGGAACTGGTGCCTGGTGGTATCTACTTACCATATTATGCATGACTTCAAGTTCAGAACTACAAATTTTTTTGAACTCGCGGTTTAATTAATTAAGATTAAGATAAAGATGGTTTGTATTAAAATTCGCACTTAAAAACATAACCCTTCTTGTTAATACTCCTATTGCAGTTGGTGACAGCTTTACTGGTGTTGGCATTCGTGAACAGAGGAATAACATTTTCAAAGTTAATCAGACGACATCCATTCCCAGCAGAAAATTACTGGCCGTATCTGCAGGTACGTTTTTTAATTCCCATATACGTATTGATAACCCTTATTACGACCCTCTCTTACTTATGTTTTAAATGCATGCATATTCATTTTAACAGGCACAGATGAATACGATGGATCGATTGGAGGCTCAGATGGAAATGGATCCGAGGGATCAGATGGGTCTAATGGATCCGATGGGAATGGATCACAGGGATCGGATGGGTCTAATGGCTCCGAAGGGAATGGTACCGGGGGATCAGATGGGTCTAATGGCTCAGGGGGGTCTGATGGATCTAGTGGGGCGGATGGGTCAGTAAATCGAATTGGTGCAGCGTGCTCAAAGAGGAGTATAGATGTGTTTCAAGGACAGACAGCGCCGATGCCTAATGGAATTCCAACCTACACGGTTGAAGTGCAGAACATTTGTGTCTCTGGACGGTGCACCATAGCAAACATTCACCTAAACTGTGGCTGGTTCAGCTCTGCAAGGTTGATTAATCCCAGTGTTTTTCGACGTCTTTCGTTCAACGATTGCCTTGTGAATAACGGGCAGCCCCTTGGTCCTGGACAAACCATAACTTTCCAGTATGCAAATACTTATGCCTACCCTATGGCTGTCTCTTCTGTTGCTTGCTTCTGATGCAAGTAAGCAACAATTAATATGGTATGTATGTGTGTGCTCACTGCTCGATCTATTAGCAGACGTTGTGTGTATTTAGTTAAGTTCTGGTTGTGTGGGCTTTCTATTATTAGACTAACTATTATGCGTTTATGTATGGGTAGGCGTTCGCTTTAATATAAGTTTTGCTTGGTTTGTAGCGATTAAGATACAATTTCTTTATTCCCGCGAATTTCTATTTGCAATAGTCAAAGCAGAATAGCAGATAATCAAAATTTATATTCAACAAACAAATTTGAAGTTTCATTATACTCAAAATTACATCAAAATACAGGAATTGATTACTATTAACACTACGATTTAAACTTAGATTATTTTATGTGATATAGTATTTAATTTTAATATTTTATTTATCATGAAAACATGAAATATTACAAATTTATTAAAATAAAGGAGATAATTATTTAAGTCTCTTCGTATCTGTAATTTTTCATTTGAAGCTTATCACAGCAGTCTGGGTGGTGTAGTTGGTTATCACGTTAGTCTCACACACTAAAGGTCCCCGGTTCGAACCCGGGCTCAGACAACTTTTTTGGTTTTTAATTTTTCCATGCGACTGGCGCAAGGTGGGAATCAACTGTGAACGCCGGAACGGGACCATTTTTTGGGTTTGTTTCTTGAACTTGAGCGATTTTTTGAGCTCTTCAACTATTGATAATATTTGTTTGTATACTGTTAGCTGCAATTATATATTTTTGTGTTCTACTAATATATATCAGTCATGCATGTGTTTGTGAATTTCTGATTCCATATATATATATGAGTTGAACAAACTAGTGTACAGATGTTAATAAACTTATCAGCCCTGCTATATACAAGTTTCATTCATGATTTTGTATTGGCAAATGATTTCTACAAATATATTACAAAGTGGGGGGGGCAAAGCCGCAAAGGCACAAAGGGACATCCATAAGAAAAATGTGATTAATAAACATTGTATTGTTAATTGTCATTTGTCGACTACACTAATCCACTTGGAAAAAATAAATACTCCATATAATTTAACCAGACCTACATTTGTGATGTATGGAAGGTTGGACTGGCCCTTGATAAAGATGAAACCAGGGGATCATCACTAGAGGGGAATTCAAGAATAAGGTGGAAAAATTGTTAAATGACCTACATTTGTGATGTATGGAAGGTTGGACTGGCCCTTGATTTAGCAAGAAATGGTTACAACTCTTTTGTCTTTTTTTTAAAAAATAAATAGTCTTATAACCTTACAAATCACACTTCGCCGCGGGCAACAAGCTTCACTCTCTTCCCTATCGAAGCTGCACTTGTATTATACAGCATTTTCCACGGTTTCCTTGAATATTCTTTTTTATATATATATATGATTTGAACACGCCCACACACACAAGGCTCGAACCCTCACTCTACTGCAAAGGAAGTGAATCCAAGCATACCCATTATATTCCGCTCATAGAAGCACCATACTTTACATCCGCTAGGAGTTGAGAGGTTGTTTCCGTAAAAACCTCCGATTTTGAAGGTCCAAAATAGTAATAAAACAAAGGTCTAGAAGTAGAGATATTGTTTCTGTAAAGATCTCCAACTTTCACAGCACAAAATAGTAATAGAACACAGGTTTATGATCACCGTATAAAAAGACGACACACAATGTATATCAAACACTAGTACTTGGTTCTTGTTAGTACTTTGCACACTCAGACGGGTGCACAATTCATTAGTTTGTTATGTTTTCACGAACTAATTGTTGGAAAATGTGGGTAGAAGTCCCACATTGTCAAGTCATTTTGAGCCTAAGTTTGAATGCTTCTTGGGTGTGCGTGCGCGCAACAAGTTATGATTGGAGTATGTTCTTCTTCGAGAGAGCTTTCCAACGCATATTTAAGTATTCAAAATGATCAAGGAATGAATGCGATATGATTATTCAAAGTTGGTACCTTGAAAGTGAAAATCTGGAAATAAGAACTTGAATCCCACATTGAATTGAAAAAGAGTTTTCCATGACTTTATATAGTAGAACACTTATGTAGTGTTTAAGATGTGTTAGTATGGTATTGCTCCATCACCCACGTGCGCGCACGGGGTGCAAATCATGGGATTTCGAGGGCAAATTCGTGGCTTTGCAAGCTTTCGGGCTTTCCGCGTGGGCGACCTGCGAACACGAATGCCGGCGGGGTGCAAGTGTGCGACTTGCGGACACGAATAAATTATCACATTCTTAATTAACGGGTGATTAATTAAGAATGTGGTAATTTAGGAAATTATGCAACGCCCAAGTTAACCCTAAAGACAAATTCGTGATCGGGCTTTCCGCGTGTGCGACTTGCGGACACGAATAAATTATCACATTCTTAATTAACGGGTGATTAATTAAGAATGTTGTAATTTAGGAAATTATGCAGGGCCCAAGTTAACCCTAAAACACACTCGTCCTCTTTCTGGTGATAGTTTTTTTCTCTGTTCAAGCTCGCTGAAGGTGTTGTTCTTCGTGACATCAACGTGTTCTCGTTTATCCTGGGAGGCTATTGACTCAAACATACGGTGAGAGGCAAAATAGCTTTAAGAAGACAGTTCCGCACTGGACTCGAGACATCCTCTGTTCCTTATCCCTTCTCTTTAACAGTTAGCTTATTGTCATACACTACTCTGTTATTTGCACACACAATCACTCGTGATTTATTATTGTGTTTTTGACAGATTGATTCACACTAGTATGCAATAGTAAGAGTTATATCAAAGAGATGATTTATTTTGTACGATTTATATAGCCTCTGAATCTGATTTGATTTGTTTATTTTTATTCACGTATCCGTTTGATCCAGCCTCTTTAGGCCTTCTGTTGCAACGACCTACTGTGGAAAATGTAGCCTCTGAATCTGATTTGATTTGCTTATTTTTATTCCAGGTATCTGTTTGATCCAGCCTCTTTAGGCCTTCTACTGCATAGAACTAGTGCGGAAAATGTAGCCTCTGGATTTGATTCGCTTATTTTTATTCCAGGCATCCTCTGAATCTGAAGGATGTTCTTCCACTGATGGAGGCAGGGCACTGACCTTGCCTCTTGTATTGTATAGTGGTTGTAAGCAGGATGAGTAAAACCGAACTGAAAACCTAAACCAAACCAAAAACTGCATGAACCGAACCGAAAAATTTCAAACCGATTAGAAATCGAACCGAATAAAAACCGCACCGATATTTTGGTTGCGGTTCGGTTTTTAAAATTTTATAAACCGAATAAAAACCGAACCGAACCGCAATAATATTTATAATAATAATTATTATATATAATAAAATATGTCATATAAATTATTTTTAGTATAAATATTTATATTTAGTTATGCACAATTACATACTAATTTTTTTTTATATAAAATCTTAGTTATTTTTATTTGTACTTCTACTAATTGTTTGATTTATTCATTTACTATAACAAGTTCTCTCAAATTCAATTTGCGGTTTGAGGTGTTTTTCCATTTCCTCTTACTTAACGGAACGACATGTATATGATAACCGGACACTCTATTTATTTGAATGAAGTATCTATTTTAAATATAATAAGTTCATGTAAAATATTATATTATAAATATTTTTTTAATCTCAATTTATGTATAACTAAAATAATAAAATAATGTTGATTTTGAAACTCAAACTGAACCACGTAAAACCGAACCGCGCTTTTTAAAACCGAACCAATTATTTTTGGTACGGTTTTGATTTCTAAATTTTAAAACCGCACTTAAGTGATTTCGGTGTAGTTTTTAATTAAAACCGCACAACGCTCATCCTAGTTGTAAGCAGTGGAGACATCCCAAGATTTAAATGATTTTGCCAAATGCAACCGTTGTACAGTGCATGTAGAGTAAATGAAGAAGGAAATAAACCATACTTACTGCAAAACTGATCATCCAATTATAGTAATAAAAATTGCCCTAAATAAACCGTTTTCAAGTCATAAACGTGACAAACCAACCTGGTGTTTATGATTGTTATTATCACTCCTCGAAATTGGCTTTTTGGCCAAATCATACCGAGTACCGATCAGTCGTAGCTGACCATGTCGAAGACTCAAAGGTCTTGCATTCAGAAATAGCGTGACATTGCTATTCACGTAGTTGTAGCCCCGGCAGAGAGGCCTAAACTACGTCAAAACCGACTCATATCAGGCTTAGGGTCCGTTTGGCTAAACTTAAAATTGTGACTTATGACTTAAAATAACTTAACGTGATAATAAGCCGGGAGCTTAAAATGCATATTTGAGTAATTTTGTATTACGAGTGACTCATAAGTTTTTAAAAATATAATAATAAAAATAAAAATGACTTATGAGTAATTTATGACATATGGATAATTTTTATCAAAATAGAAACATAAAAAATATAAGTCACTGAAAAAAATACATAATACTTACTTTCAGCTTTAAGTCAGTTTCTTATTTCTGACTTTAAATAAGTTTCTGACTTATTATACAAACAAACATTTTTCAGTTTAAAGTCAGAAACAGCTTTAAACCCCCGCCTTAAAACTTTGTCAAACAGGTTCTTAACCAAGATAATATTGCAGCACACTGAGGTAAAAAAATGCATTTATGGAATCCTTATGTATGTAGTGTTGGGAGCAAAACCCAAGATAACCAAGTAATATAAAGCACACAATAAAACCATATTCCAACTTGTATTATCAATCCAAACAATAATCAATCATACAAATAATCTCATCAAACAGTATTTCATGCACACGATATTTAAGTCAAACAATACTCAAGCATACCTCTCAAACAATGACTATGTATATATAGTCATCACAAACTCCTAAACCAAATATAATAATAATTGTCTACCCATACAACTATTACCCAATACAATTATGTCTTGTATCACCAAACACATACTACCGGTTCGGTTTAAACCCAACATGTAGTACTCTTTAAGTATGTATACAAATTAGGATTATAAATGTTTGGTGCTCTTTAACAGCAGACGCCTGATGTCCAATGGGGATGGATGATGGAGCATTCAGTGTCAGACAAGGTAACAAGGAAGTTAGTAACTAATCAAGCTTGTTCAGTTAGTTTGTCTTTATTTAGTCACTTCTCACTTGGCAAAAGAGCTAAAAATGCATATCATCACTTGTTACATAAAGTTCACAAATTTTAGGAGAAAATTAGAGCTTGGAGGCAAAAACTGGATATATACCAGGAAAATAATGAATTCGAGTGATGCATATTTAAATTTATGGGTTTCTGGTGAATTTTGTGATCCCCTTCTTCTCGGTCCACAAATACAAAATATACCACAACAGCTTATCAGCTAAGAGCCTAAGAACAGACTCGCCTTTAGCGCGGTGATTTGTGTATCTTTTAGATTCAAACACATAATCCAACAGGACAAAACTAAAATTTATAGTATACATTTTATCCGAATAAAAATATACTAACCATTAGTACAGTTACAAGAAAGTAAGATACAACACAATTACACAAATGCATATGATCACTTGTAACAAGTATATCTTTCTCACCAAAACATATTACAAAGAAGTGCAGTTTATACATCTCTAGTAACTGTATTCATAACTGAACTCATTAACACCAATCATAGCAGAAACTACTTGAGAAACAATGAAAAGACCACCACCAATGATGGTTAAAATGAGAAGTGCAGATATAGGGTTCTTTAACAATTGCACTATAGGCTCAAAAACAGCATAGAGAACCCCTGTACTTACAGTCAATGCATACAGTCCATATCTTCTCATGTTATCCCAAAAATCCTCTAGTAATGGTCCTTCTGGACCCCATGCAAGTGCCTTGTTGTGTTCATCAATTCCCATCAAGAACACAATGATTCCAACAGACACAGTTCCCAACATCAAGTTTCTTGATAGCCCTTTTATCATTTCTTCATTAGTTGGTGAAAAATGTTTGAGTTTTTGTGTGGTTTCTAATGTAGTGAACTTGCCTGTTGAAATGGTAGTTTTTGCATGTTTTCTTGGAATGATGGTTGGTTTTGGTTGGTGTTTTTTTATCTTGGAAGTGATTAGAGTTGGGATTAGAAAGGGAGGATTAATGTGGAGTTTGGATATATTGTTTGGCCTTGAGAAGTTTAAGAAATGAGATTTTAGAGGAAGAGTCTTCATTTCTCTTGAGTTTGAGAGGGGATGTTAAAAGATAAATGGAGTGAATGAGTGGTGGTGTTGTGTTATATCANTTGGCCTTGAGAAGTTTAAGAAGTGAGATTTTAGAGGAAGAGTCTTCATTTCTCTCGAGTCTGAGAGGGGATGTTAAAAGATAAATGGAGTGAATGAGTGGTGGTGGTGTGTTATATCAAGCCTTATCTGTAAAGCATTTTATGTATGGGCTCAGGCATGGGTTTGCACATTTTGGTGTGTTTTTATTTTAAATGTTATATTATTATTAAAAGTATAAAAAATAATACAGTAAAATTATTGAGATATAAAAGTAATTGACTTTTGTCAAAAAAAAAGAAAAGTAATTGACTTGTTTTTTGCTAATAAATATATAGATAGTATTGAAATTTTAAAAAAAATTGAGTACAAGTCATATTAAATTTTGGTTTTCCGCCAAATTTAGTGTAATTTATTTATGTTATCACCCAAATGTTGTAATTTTTAAAATAAGGTGGGAGTTATTTTTTTTGGTGTAAAATTACTTTTACTGTTGAGCTAGAGATACTCTTATGAGTTATGACCTTCATCAAGTCCGCAACGATGCAAATACTTAAAATCATAGTTAGGATTTGCATTTGACAGACCTAGTGATTTTGTCACCAACAATTGTATTGTACTGAAAAAACAAATTCGAAACTAAGCATGTATTTACATCTATCAACTTCTAAATCATTTATGATTACAAGCTGTCAAATGGGTCTCGCATCAAGCTTCTTATTTCAATTGTAATTTGATCTGAAGCTTTTGTAATTATGAAGTAAACAAGCACTAGCAGTCACACATTAGAGAGAACAGATTTTAAATAAACACTGGCACACCCACATCTTCTTTTAAGGTTCTATATGTCTAACATCACTACATCTGCATATACAATAATGCTACAGAGGTTTCTATGCACAGACATTACTGTGCTGCCATTCTTGTTCATTGATATATTGCGTGGACTTTGTACAGAAAAGTATTGTGAGAGACAAAATGTCAATAGCTATAATTTGGACAAACACTTAACATATGACAAACTAGCCCACCCCTTCATTGAAAGCCTCAAATCCTTCGCCTTCACAAGGACCATAAGCCCAACTACACAATAGAAAATACAGAAGATTAAGTATGGACAAACCAGCAAGCACACTGTAATAGTAATCGTAGTGACCTTCATTGATATTGCTTGAAACCCAACTCTGTTTCCCTTCTCTCGACGAAACCCGATCAACAGAATTAAATATCAAAGTTGCTGACAAGCTACCAGCACACGTCCCAAGACCTTGCAAAGTCGATGCTATGCTGGACATGCTCCGTGGAAACTCAGACAAGTAGAACTCAATTTGACCAAGTGCATTAAGAACCTCTGCAATGCCAATGAGGCAGTTGGGAATTATCAACCACATTGCTGACATATTTACTATAGCTGTTGGGTCATCTAATAGTCCTTGCTTAATTGCAATATGTCTCCGAATATTTTCTATGACTGCTGTAGCTGTGACAGACAAGAAAGACACAAATATTCCAGCACCCATTCTTTGTTTTGTGGTAAGACGGACAGGTTTTTTCATTATTGTTGATGCTACAGGGAGTATGAAGCTCTCATATACAGCAACCCATAATACGACAGAAATAACCGCAAACAGACCAAAAGAACCTGCTGGAATTTGAAACCCTGATGTAATGTGTCGATCCATGGATCCTGCTTGAAGTACCGGAAAAGAAGGTTGACTTACAGTCACAGACATCATCACTCCTGTTGACCACAGTGGTATCACCTTTAGCACTGCTTTCAACTCCTCTACTTGATGAACTGTGCAGAGACTCCACGAGTCTGTACTTCTTTCTTCATCACTCAAATATTGCTGATGATCGCTGATGATGCAAGCTTTATTCAGAAACCTATCACGGAAAAGCTTTTAAGTGAACATTTATCCTATTTTGCAAAGTAGTGTACCTGATACACTATACTTAAATTCACATTTCTCATAGAGTAATTATTAATTTGGAGCATGTACTCGAACTATGATAACATAATGATACCTCATTTTATTGCTTGGGACAACCATCTCTGATCCCTTCTTGTTGTGATACACTGTACTTGTGCTTTCCGGTGATACTGTGAGATGTCTGTTCCGGAAAGACGCGACAATCACTTGAAGGAAATCAGTAAGCAGGCTTGTTTTGCTCTGTAACTTGATGTAGAAGGGAGTTGCCAAAAAGAACGAAAGTGCAGATACAAACATGAGAACAACAGGAACCCCGAACCCAATTTTCCACCCCAAGTGATCTTGAATATATGTAACGCAAGATAAAGCAATAATAACCCCAAGTACTATACTTGCGTAGTACCATGCATAGTATTTCTTTAAGGCAGCCTCACTTTTATGGTTATTTTGCTCACTTAGTTGATCTACACCAAATGCCAAGGAAGATGACCTGATGCCTCCAGCACCAATGGACATGAGTCCCAAGGAAAAACATAATAAAAAAACTTGCACAGTTGTAGGGGAGCTGCAGCTGATATTAGAATCAATGCATGGTGGAGGCCTTGTTTGAGGAATCACCGTTGTTGACCAAAACAGAGCCATCCCCTAAACAAAGAAAATCAAGGTGCTTGATTTCGTTTGATTTGTAATTGAGGTTTTAATTTCTAGTAGTACATATTGTTTTCTATCAGGTGTCTATATATGAAAAAATATATTCATGCACAGAATTGTCAAAAAGATGATTGGGATAGAATGTGCTTTACTGTGGGAGGTCCGGATAGTGCCAACTTGTTGGCATATGTGACAGACTGACAGTTTTGCATCTCTCTCTTTCTTATAAATGTCAGCCCCAACAGAAAATAAATTCAGACCCTAAAAGAACATATTAAAATTTAACAATATGATACACTCTCCAAACCTCAAAGGAAACAGAATGCCGACAAATCAGACACCAAGAATCAGCAATAGCACTTTGACATTTCATTCTGCAACTCCTACCAGAAGCTAAACATGATGCTACAGCAATGAAATAAACGCATACTGCGGTATTTACATAATATAATCAGGAGTCATTTCCCAATCCCTACCGGATGAAGATTTCTGGCTTAGACGACAGAGCGAGCCCATCTTGCACTATATAATGTCTAGGTTGGAACTTGGTGGACAGATTTAGAGACACGAGGGACGCCTTGAGTGAAGATTGTGTACAGCTGAAGACTTTGAAGATGACTAATAATGGATGTCTGTTTGTGGCATCAGATTTTAGTTTCAATTAATTAGAGGCCTATCCATCCTTCTGGATATGCCAAAGTCTTGGCCTTGCTAACAAGTTGGTCATTCTGTAGATCAGATTTCTGGACTATTTTTAATCTATAGTACATATTACCTAACTAATATTGTCAACTTTCGTATATTAAAGGATCTATAAACGGTTAATCTATCACTACCATCACTAGTTAATACTCATGTTATCTAATTTTTTATTTGTTATTATATAATAAGCCAGCAAGAGAAAGAGTTACCTACCAGCAGACTAAACAGAGATCCAAAAGCAATCATGGGGTATCGACCGGCGAAAGAATCAGCAATATAAGCTCCAAGAACCGGCAAGAAATTGGTGGCAGCCGACCAAGTATTAATAAGATTAGTTCCAGCAACCATACTCATATGATACTCATTCATTAAATACTTTATCATGTTTGGTAATAACCCAAAACTTGCCACTCTTTCAAATGCTTCATTTGCTGATCATCAATAAGACAATAACATCATCAAATTATTTATACATGAACATCAAAATTATAATAATACTAATTTGTATACATATATGATCATACCTATAATGTATGGAAGAGTTCTAAAACCACCCTTGTGATTGTTGCACTCTAACAGTGGCTCTTTGACCATTTTCTTCTCTTCATCCATATCATATAGCTTGCAAGCAACAAGTGTGATTATGTATAGATAAATGTATATATGTAGCACAGGAAGCAGGGGAGAGAGAGAGAGAGAGAGAGAGCGAGAATCACAATTATCAAACACTTAACGTTTTTTATGCCTCCAAAACTGGCAGATTATGAAAGTGTAGAATCGATGACTTTGCCTGGTAGAATTATCTCCTGCTTACACGTGGCATAACTTACGTAATCTCTTACCGACAGGTCACTTCTAGTCGACTAAAAATATGTGTGACAGTTGCAGATTTTTTTTTTTATCTTTTATCTTTTTCCGTAAAATCAATCAAGTATATACATTTAATATCGATGTACACTCCTATGAATCCTATACGCATCTTTCTTTCTATTTCTTTTTAATCTCGAACTCTTAAAATTTTTGGAGGATAAATATTTATTAATTTAAGTTAAGTTAATAGTATAAGAAAAACAACTTCCTTTCTTCCAATATATGCCATCCTCTAAATTTTTGTATGTATTTGAAAATACACAAATAATATTATCTTGTAATATGTAATGAAATTTACATTATTTTTTAATGATGCACCTTTTAAATAGAAAATGATCAAAACATTTTATTATAAATATTAATTGATCTAAAATACTAATTAAAAAATAGTCAAAAATATCTGATCAATCAAATGCTTTATTGTTGACACCTCACTATATACTCGCTGAAAATTGCATATCAAAGTGTTTGGAGACACATCTACAAAACCTTCATATACGAATCCACAGAGAAACGCTCCAATTAATCAAGATACACAACGAGGATTATATCTATACGATTTTGCACTTGATAAATATAATCTGTTTCATTATTCTAAGCTATTTTGGGTAATGAAAAACTTATTATTCTTAACTCTTGGGTTCAGGAATTTCTATATAACTTAACTGGCACAATAAAGTTTTTTCGATTCTTTTAGAGTAAGTTCAACATGTTACCTAAATGGTGTCCTAAAGTAAAATATAAGTAATGTGTCCTAATAAAACAATATTCATTTTTATTTCTTACTTTTCATTCTTTTTTAAAGTAAGTAATTCATTTTTTTTCATTCTTTTGAATGTAAATTGTAACATTAGAATGAGCGTGTTTAAAATCTTTATAAAAATAAGTCAATAACTAATATGTATTTAAATTATTAGCTTTTAGTTGGATTTAGTATATATTCAATTATTAACTTCAGTCGAATTTCGTAAATTTATTCATAAACGAGGTAAGTGTGGTGAAAAGTTGATGATAACTTAGATTATTCTGAAATCTTGACAAACAATTTCAGATTGAAGCAATTTGGTGGTTATCCAAACTTTTCAACCGGATAAAATCAGAATGCAAGAACATAGAATGATTATATATTTTGTGTTAATTCTACAACCCTTTTTTCATCACCATGACCAAAACACTTGCAAGTATTATATAGGTGTCCAACAGACATGTCTAAAGACATGAGACATGTCTAAAGATATGTCCAAAGACATGTCCAAAAAATATGTTTTTGAGATCTGCAGTTGTGTCTAAAAAACATGACTTTTGGAGTCAAAAATGAAATTTTTGTATAACACTAATCTTCAGACCCCAGCTAGGGACACTGCCCCCGGACCCCCGTTAATACCGAAAATCATAATATACTCAAACAAGCATGCACTATGCACTCTCCCGACTTGTTCGATGAAATATTACAATCACATTGATCAACTAGTCAATCCAATTACATTAAAATATCTAACAGTAAGGATGTCAATTTAATTTCATAAATTTATTCATGTGTGAGGTAAGGATGTCAATTTAATAAGTGTCCGTGCGTTGATTCAATGATTGTTCATTAACTTGATAAGATTTCGATTCAATAAAATGACGTGTTTGTAACATTTCACATCGATGGAAAATAATGTATTTAAAATCTTTACAAAGACAAGGATAATTAATCATTTGTTGGGTAAGTCTTATCCAGTAAATGATATCACAACCATTTGATCAAATTACGAAAGTATATAGACGAGCCGCTGTTAATAATCACGGTTCATGTACGGGCCGCTTTATTAACAGCGGCTCGCCCGTACACGTACCAATCGAAATCCTTAAAATTTATACATACACACAGTCTTACACAACCTCTTAACTAGAAGCTATTGGTGTGCTTCATGCAGTAAGTTTAGGAATACTAGGGTAAGCTCCATATTCTAAATACAGTTTTAATTAGTCATTTGGTTGTTAACCTCCTCCTGAACCTTTGTTACCCCTTACTAGATCTATAACTATAAAACAAAATTATGATACATAATTCAAATGATTATATAATTTTTTAAAGTTAATTTTTCCAATTTAAAACCTTCTCAGATTCCTTATTCCTTTGATTAATATATGAAGGGGCTGTGTAAGGTTGTGTGTATGTATGAACTGGGATTTCGATTTGGGGCTGATTGATATATGCACGGCTGAGCCGTTGTTAGTAACAGCAACCCGTACGAGTCGTGTTTATTAACAGCGACTCAACCCTTTTTAAAGAAAAAAAATATCCATCCGTAACTTGATTCAATGGCTATAACATTATTTGGATAAATTTTATCCAATAAATGACTGTCATGGATCATGACCCTAAAATTAACTTTTTTGAATTGATTCGTGTTGGGTTATTCAATTGTAGCAACTTTAATATACATACAAATCAGTCCAAAAAAATTACTCGTAATTTTGGTATATATTAGTAACTTATATTTATAAAGATTTCAAATACACCCATTCTAATATGTGGGATGTTATATAAGTAATTATCAAAATTATCAATATATATATATATATTTATTTATTTATATTAAATAAAAATGCTATAATATATTTATATTGAGTAAAAAATATAATTATCGAAGTTTTATATTTTTTGAATAAATTAGGCATCCTGACATTATAAGAAATCATCAAGTTCAAAATTTACTAAAATTTTAAAATCAATTATAAATTTACAATATATATTAATATTTGAAGGGAATTTAAATATCATTTAATTCTATTTGAATGAGTTCGCGATCATAACATATTTATTCATAATTTTTAAAATTGGAGAATTTAAATTTTATATGAAATATACTAATTTTCATAGAATACTCTCTCCGTCCCATTTTGCATATCATTTTTGAAAAAATTACGCATATTAAAATATTATAACATAAAAATTACACGTGGTTTTCATTTGTATCCATATTAATTACACTGATTGAGATAGTGTCAAAGTATAATTTGAATAATAACTATATTACATTAATTAACAATACTTTAGTCAAAGAGTTATTTTGAAAATTTATCTACTCATCTGTTATTTATTACAAGACGTTTGCAGTCTTTTCACGTTTATTAAGAATTTTATAAAATCAATGAAGCAATTACTTTCACCCTTATTTAATGTACATTTTATAATTAATGTAAACTTGAAAACTGTACACGGGTAAATGGATTTAAGCTGTTTAACTAATGCGGTGTTTAAAATTTTAATTTCACTCTTATTTTTAGTTGAAGTAAAAGAAACAATTTTAGAAAACTTTTATTTGTCCACGTTAATTTACCAAATTAAATTAAACTTTAATCATTTTAAGTTTTAGTATACTTTTATTTATATTCATTAAATTTAAATAATTATTTTTTAATTTAATGGCATGTTTATGTTTATGTTTATGTTTGATTTGATGTATATCAAGTTTTAGTTTAATGGTGAAATGAAATTTGAATTTCCGATTAATTTGTATGTTATATGTTCTGATTTTGAAATTCGATTTTGCAGTTACGTGTTCGATCAAGTTTTATGTAATGATTTTTCTAAATTTGAGAACCTCATAGATTTGTTTGGAATTTGATCTGATTCCTGGCGTATGCGTAAGCGTATTTATATACTTAACTGTGTGTTTGGACTCATAAATATATATGATGATAATGGAAATCACAAACCAACAATATATAATAAAAGAGGAAAAAGATTTTACGTGGTTCAGTACGCCTACATCCATAATGATAATAATTTTAGTAGAACAAAGAGATTACAATATCCGGGTATACGACCTTGAATTTTATACACAAATTCAGTCTAACATACTTATTATGTATATCTCTCACTCACTGAAGTGTTTCCGTCAAAACCTCCCCTTAATACTATTTCCCGACAAACTTTCCTTCTCTCCTTCTTCCAACTCGGACAGTGTCACACAACCCGATAGAACGAACCTTACAATAGAACCACCTCCGATGACTACAGTCAAATCCAAAACTTCTAAGGATAGTTTAGGCACGATGATCTTCTATCCCGACACTTCTTGAAAGCAGGCTAAAACGGCTTTTCTACTAGATGGACTATCTAGAAGCTATAAAGAAAAAAAAGAAAATAAAAGTTTATTTAGTAAAGGAGGGGAAAGGGGAAGGAAACTGAGTGTTTCATTTCCTTATCAATATGAGACAAAGAGTGAAAATGAATAACTTAATTTTTGGTCTAAAAACCGAACAAGGTCGTCCTCAGAGAAAAATCATTAGTATTATTGATAATTGATTCCATGTGATCCGAAAATCGAGCAAGCTAGTATACGTTTATATCACTATTCACGTTGATTCCTTGCAACTCATATACAAATTTCAATAAAATACGTTAACGAAACTAGAAGTATCTTTTGATTAAGTTTTTGTATTACAAAATGTTGTTGAGATTTAGCCTATAGGAACAAAATTAGCAAATGATTTCCTACAATCATTGTCCTACGGTGAAATATCGTTGTCTATTTTTCGAGAAAGGTTAGCAAACACGGTACTGAAAGAAATTGCCAAACAGAAAGAAATTGCGTATCGTGTCTAAAATATGAGCACACATTGTACATATTCTTACTTAATCTTGCCATTTGCCAACTGTAGTAACTATTAATCCACATACTTGGAATAGTTATATAATTGAGGAAAACTTTATTCATTTTTGGCCCGACGTTAAGATCTTGGTTATAAATTTGGTTCGAAACTTGAGTTAAAGAATATAAGTACTAAAAGAACAAACGAAAACAATATAGGAGATATTGTATTTCTTGTAAAAAATGGGGAATCCACATGTTCTAGCTATACCATACCCATATCAAGGTCATGTGCTCCCCCTAATGGAGCTTTCCTTAAAATTAGCCAACCAAGGTTACATTTGTAAATACAGAGTTCATTCACAAGCGCGTCGTGAATGCATTTCCGGAGGAAAGTAATATAAAAGAGCTTATAAATTTGGCTTCGATCCCCGATGGAATGGAACCTTGGGAAGATAGAAATGATATTGGCAAGCTAACACAAGCCATCTTACGAATCATGCCTGGATAGAAATTACGTGCCTGGATAGAAATTACGTGCATTATTGCAAATGAAAACATGGGATGGGCACTGTAAGTTGCTGAAAAATTGAAGATTAAAAGAGCTGCTTTCTGGCCTGCATCAGCTGCAGTGTTGGCCTTGGTATTTAGCATCCCAAACCTGATTCAAGATGGGATTATAGACAGCGATGGTGAGAACCCATAAATCAATAGCTGAATTTAGTTTTACAATGGTGATATTGTAAGTACATCCTCATGCATCTGATTTCTTCCAAATATTAGGCAGGATAAACCAGTAACAAAGATACAGCAAGTTTCTTTTTTCGACAGTCGGGTATTTTGATTATTCTTATATTCTCATGCAGGATTCATCTTGAGAAGTGAAACGTTTAATCTGACCACAACAATGCCTGTCATGAACCCGAAAGAATTTGCATGGACTTCTCTGGGGGACTCCAAAACAGCCAAAATCATGTTCAAGCTACAGGAAGACAATAACAGAACTGTGAAGCTGGAAGACTGGATTCTTTGCAACACTTCCTATGAGCTAGAGCCTGCTCATTGGGCTTATTCCCAGATATATTACCGATAGGCCCGATTCTGTCAGGCAACCGGCTTGGAAAATCATCAGGCTACTTCTGGCCAGCTGATGCCAGATGTCTGGCATGGGTAGACCAAGAGCCAGCCCAATCAGTTATATATGTGGCATTCGGCAGTTTCACTATTTTTGATGAAAAACAGTTCCAAGAACTGGCTCTAGGACTTGAGTCTACCAACAGGCCATTATTGTGGGTTATCCGGCCTGATATGTACTAGAAGTCTGACATGTTATCCGAAACATTCAAAGTCCGAATAGGCCAGCGTGGACGAATGGTGGGATGGGCTCCTCAACAGGCCGTATTAAATCATCTTGCAGTGGGTTGTTTCTTAAGTCATTGCGGTTGGAACTCTACAATAGAAGGTGTAAGCAATGGTGTGCCTTTCCTGTGCTGGCCTTACTTTGGTGATCAGTTTCTTAACCAGACCTACATTTGTGATGTATGGAAGATTGTGCTGGCCCTTGATAAAGACGAGACCGGGATCATCACTGGGGGAGAAATCGAGAATAAGGTGGAAAAGTTGATAAATAACAAGGCATTCAGAGAAAAGGGCCTTGATTCATCAAGAAATGGTTCTAACTGGTGCTCAAGAGAGTGGATGCTCCAAGAAGAATATGAACAACTTCATTGATTGGATCAAGTGATGAAGGATAATCTACTATCCCTCTAAATAACAGTTTCTATAGTAATAGTTACCATATGCAGTAGCTTATGTATACATTCTAAATATCTGGCATTTAAAATGTAATTTAGCTACTAGCTACTCCCCAAGAGTATTTCCAAGGAGACAACACCTCTTACCTAAAATATTATATGTCATAATATTTGATATTTGATTTTTTGGCACACTATTTTAAGAGTTTTAACTATATAGTTATAGAATTATTATTTTTAAAATTTTCTTTTTATGAATAAAAGTTTTAGTTTAATATTTTTATTCAAAAAAATAAAATTTTAAAATTAATAAATTTAAATATGTAATCAAAACTCCTAAAAATGTGTGTCAAAAAATCAAACGTCAAATAAAACTGAATAGAGAGTATAAAGTTATAAAACTAAATAGAGAGAGTATAATGATACATTTATTATAAGGATACGTAAAAACCTGTAGTTCTCCAAACCATCATTCCTATTAACAAAAATTTTAAATAATCAAATTTCATGAACTATATTTATTGAATAACTATTTATGATTTTAACTAATTATTAATATAACTAACATCATTGGAGTAGGACCTTTCTTATTAGATAACATTATTATTATATATTATTTTAACTAATCAATTTATCTATAATACATTTGCTTAATAATCTTATCTATTTTTACTCGTATTGCATTTCCATGGCTTTAACATTATTAATTGTGTCGCATTTTTCAACTTCAATTTCACCAGTAAGGATGTTTACAATATTCTTACTGATAAGCTTGGTTCAGAATTAATGTTCAAAATTATTGTACCATTAAAAAAAACGCGGTTAAAAAAATTTGTCACAAAAATCAAATTACTTGAAAAATATTGTTAATTAGAAAATTTAAATAAATAATCATATTTTTATTTATAATCTTTTTTAACAATAAATAATTCTAACCATAGTATCAAAATAAATTATAATCATATTGTCAAAATAATTATAAAATGTATTAAAAAATTAACTAATATATTTTGAAACGGAATAACTTACTATAAATATCAAAAATTATTAAGAGCATCTCAGAAGACCACAAATTTGGGCCATTTTAAATGCAGCAAAGAAAAAAAAATGCCCCGGTATTTATTTATTTTCCCGAAACGGATAATACCTCCACGCTGCGGCTGCTCCAAGTGAATTTTTAATTTTTATTCTCAAGTCCAATAAAAAAATTACAGTTAAAAAAAATCGAAAAAACCATATATTAGCCGGCAGGCTCAGCATACCTACGTGGTAGGTGTTCTAAAGTACTTGAACTAGTACTAGTAGTTATTAGACCGGATAATTCGGGTAAACGGTTCGATTTCAGATCGGATTAATTTCGGGTTAGATTAATTTTTGATTATAATATATTTATATTTGGATCGGATCGGATTTGATTCGGTTCATATCTAGTTTCAATTTTGTAAAAATTGAATCGTTTTCAGTTCGGATCGGTATAATTTCGGTTTGAGTCAAAATCGGATTAAAATTCAGATGATTTTCGGATAAAAAACGGATTAAATTAGGTTCGGATCTTTTTCGAATTTCTTATTTAAAACAAAATTTTATTTGGATTTGAAATTTCAATTCGATTAATGTTAAATAAATTTGAATTGTCATCGAATTTAAAAAAAGATCATTACGAAAATTTGTTAAATAATAATTAATATTTAATAAATTAATTATCTCGATTAAATAATACATTTATCTAGTTTTGAGTTTGATTAATATAATAAAAAATCACAAAATACTCAACAATTTTATATGTCATTGTGGTGAGTTTCTCAATAGTTTGCCTTTCAAAGAATATACAGATTCACGTTCAGGGTACCTAAATCTTGCCGTTAAGTTGCCCAAGAATTCTCTGAAGCCAGATATGGGACCAAAAACATATATTGCTTATTAATTTTCTCAAGAACTGGGACGTGGAGACTCTGTAACCAAGCTCCATTGCGATATTTCTGATGCGGTATGCTTGTTAGAGTTAGCTTCATAACTAAACTAAAGCGGCATAGTTTCCTACTAGATTCATGATGAGCCATGGTGTATAGCATTTTCACAGGAAATAGCAAAGGATCTAAACTGTGTTAAGGGTGTAGTCTTCATTGTGAAGCAAAATTATGTTGCCTATCATTTGCCTTTTATATTCCTTTTAGTGAGGGGCTGAAGGCTATTCTTCTTGTCTGCTTTTTATAAGCTAAAGTTCCACATTTCTGTTAGAACTGTATTAGGAATATAGTTTCTACTAGAGCAACATTGTTGAACTGGATCTTTTCCGTGACGCTGAAACATGCTATTTACTAAACTAACTGCATCTGCCTACTCCTATATCCTTTATAGTAGTTGAGTTGAATTGTGACATTGGTTGTGACTTGATCTGAACCCTAAAACAGGTTGTAAAAAGTTAACAGTAATATAGATGTGTATCTATTTATTTTAAACTTAGAAAGATGCAATAAACTCTGCCAGCGTTCTTAGATAATCTGACTATCAGGGTTACATTTTGTTTCACGTTTTTTGATTAAATTCCTTTTGTTTCCTACCTGTTCTTTTTTCATGTATTTAAAATCTCTTGTCTTGCAGGGGAATGTGTTGACTCGTATTAATGAAGTTACTCCTAGTTCTGATAATCTTGCAAAGATTGAGACATTGAAGCAGTGTCACAATTCCCAGGATCAAAAGGAAATTTTTAAAAATGAAAAGAAAACGAAGATGAACAATGGTGTTGGATCCATCGGTAACCATATAGAGGATTTGTAATGCCCGGATGGAGGTGCTCTTTGGGACATTTTCCGGAGGCAAGATGCATCCAAGTTGAAGGAATACCTAAGAAAACATTTCAACGAATTTAGGCATATTTACTGTGTTCCGCTGAAACAGGTTTCAATTTTTTTACTATATGCTAACTCTTTTAGTTTTATTGCTTTCTTTTTAAAGTATTGGCTAATTTACCTGTAATATTAGTCTTTTATTGTTACCATTTTAGTGTATTCACTCATTTTTAAGTACTGCTCCTTTAGTTAGAATAATAACACACATATATATTAATTACATGAATTAAAGTAATAAATTTCAGGTTGTTTATATTATGAGTAAATAAACAATTAAATCAAGTTGTTAGGTTCTTGTGCACGTCTGGTAGAACTGTGGAGTATGTAAGATATTCAGATTAAGAAATTAAGGACTATGGTAAAATACGATCAAGCATTTGTATGTGGTCAATATAAACTGTTGCGTGGAGTCTGCTGCAGTACATTTAAAAAAAAAGAAAGAAAGTAATGTACGTACTTTGGATTAGAAGTGCGAGTATGAATATACAAATTGTTTCACAAAAAGTTTGAGGCTATTTGTAAAGCTTTACTATCCTACTAGACAACTAGTAGTAGATGTAATTGCATTGTATGATTGAAGGCCGCTGACATAATTCCTCTTATTTGATTGGCATTTTTATTTTCTTGTTTGGATGTTGCAGGTTTTCGACCCCATTCATGACCAAACTTTTTACTTGACTGTGGAGCATAAAAATAGGCTGAAGGCAGAATATGGTAGGTTTTTCATGTATTGGTTACACTTATGTATTGGTCCCAAAGTCTCCTTTTTACTGAGAGTCATTTTGTGTAGGCGTTGAACCATGTACATTTATACAAAAACAAGGAGATGCGGTATTTATACCAGTCGGCTGTCCTCATCAAGTCAGGAATTTAAAGGTAATCAGTTTTTATTGTTATGCTGCACAAACTCAGATATGTATGTATATATACTATATAATTATAATTTTTAGGGAATGCCAGTACTAGTGATAGTTACCACGATAGCAACCCAAATGAGTTAAATTAAATCACCCCACACATGTAACCTTTTGATGTTCTACTTTTTGATAATTATTCTTGGATGTGCTAATATTTTATGATTAAATTAGGATAGCATAGGTCTCAAATTATGCACAATGTTGACTATTATTTTAATTCTGAATATTATATTAATTATGGCCTATCTTCACATTAGAAAATGACATATAGTCTTCAACTTTTGGTTTCTGTGAAGCCACATCACTAGTATAACATTCATAGTTGCAGACAATTTGTCATCCTTTACACTCGGGAAATTTGAATACCACAGCATAGGTTACCTGTTGCAACTGTAACAAAGTGTTTCTACAGGGCCTAAAAAGGTTGCATTTGTTGAAATATTGAGCCTACTTTTTGAAGTTTCTGGAATTAATCATACATTCATAGGTTCACGAATTAGTTCATGGATATGTATTCACATATTATTTTAATACATGGAATCGGGCTAGGCACATGCATTTAATATATTATCTAGAATGTTCAGGTATTACTAATAATTGTACCCTATAATAATGAAGCAAATTAGAGTTCATAAATCAGAATGTATTCACAAGTAAATTCCCTGTTCTCTCTTGGTGATAAACATCAGTGTTTGTTTGGTTAGTGTTTCTGTTCTATTTTCCTTGATCTGATGATCTTAGGCCTGCAGTAAGTAGTTTTTAGTTGCAGTTTAGAGAGTGTTTATAATTCGTTAAGGACAAGGTCTTTGGGATATTATTGACGAAAGGAATTACCTCTGACTGAAAATTGCCAGAAGCAAGAGGAAATTAATGAAGTGCAGGGAACCATTGTTTGCTTTGCAAGGCTCTGTCCACAATAATTTAATTGATCACATCCGAGACTAGGAGATACAAAGGATGTGTGGGATACATTGGAGAAGCTCTTTACCAAGAACCAATCAAGGGAACATGTCACTTGCTTAATATTTTTCTGAAAGTGAAGAGCTAAAGTGCTGAGATTTCAAAATTAGATATGGATGAGCCTATCAAGGAGGCACGAATGCGAAGATATCTTATTCATAGTGTAAAGGATTACCCCTGTTCTCGACATTGATTCTGCGATTGGCAAATCAGCCTATCATTGTCGACTTAATCTACCTACCAATCAAGAAGCCCTAAGCGAAATCTTCTATTTCTGAAAAAGACGGTATTGTTTGTTGGAAGAAGACGTCATGACAACTATAAGAATTGGAATTGGATTCGAAAGCTGGAGTTGATTGGAGAGAAAAAATATTAATGGCGGCGAACATAGGAAAGCAAAGAATACATGTGAAAAGGAAGTTGTCCAAGAAATAATTTCAAAGAAAAGGAGACAAGTGTGGAAAATTCACAGTATGAATCCAAATAAAACATAATATGTAACCAGGGTGGCAAACCTGGACATATAAAGAAGTTTTGCATATCAAGATTTGTGAGAGGAAATGCAAGCATTTCTAAAACTAAAAAAAATGAGGAAAATTATGTTGATTGTAAAACTTGCCTTTTGACTGGGACAGCAAATCCTTTTGACTGGGACAGCAAATGTGGGGAACTTTGTACAAGATTCTTCATTAACTTCTATGATGGATTTGCTCTAGAAGAAGGTCTTGTAGCTATTGATTATTCAAAAGATTGGATCATTGATTCTGATTGCTTTCATCGTTTAGCTGGTGATGGTTCTTTACTTTCATTACAAAAGGAATAGACGGGAAATAAAGCTACCATCACAGCCGAGATTTCCGGTCATTGTGTTAGAACTGGAAAAAATGTCAAGGTAAAGGCAGTGGAGAGACTTGTAAAAAGAATCAGTATACTATGTTCCTGGTATGACAATAAATATCATTTTTGTTTCTAACTTACAAATTCTTGACGTAATGTCTTATTTGGTCCAAATGATTCCAAAATTCTGAAATACAGTAAAAGCATTGATGCACAATTAACTGCTGGGGGTAATATGCAAATTGAGGACATTTTTGTATTAGTGTTGAGGGTTTCCCTTGGGGGATGTATAGTCTGGTCATATGAACCTTAAGTTTAGGTAATATTCCATTTAACCAATTTATAGATAAACTGCCTTCTTTGTACAATCTTATATCATTGTATTCATATTTTGGAACACAGTTCCAGTAGCAATATCCAGTGTTGACATGAATATGAATTTCCACAGTAACTTTTGTAAGTACATTTTTTATTTTGTTTACTGCAGTCATGTATAAAAGTTGCTCTTGACTTTGTCTCCNTAGCAATATCCAGTGTTGACATGAATATGAATTTCCACTAACTTTTATAAGTACATTTTTTATTTTGTTTACTGCAGTCATGTATAAAGGTTGCTCTTGACTTTGTCTCTCCTGAAAATGTTAATGAGTGTGTCCGACTAACTGAAGAATTCAGGGCTCTACCTGAAAATCACAAGTCTAGGGAAGACAAATTGGAGGTATACCATCTACATCCTGATATGCTTCAAAAAAGTGATATAATAAGTTTCGAATTAGAGCTGAATCCTGAACTGTTCTCGAATTTCCATTTGACAAGCTTTTTTGAAGTCGAGCTTGCAGATTTAATTATGGATATTCTGAAGTTCCCTAATTTTGAAACAGGTAAAGAAAATAACAATTTTTGCAATGAAACAAGTTGTCGATGATTTGCTGAATTTAAAGGTAATTTATTTCTTTTATATTTTGTTATCCAAGTGTGAAACTTTTATGCCTGTTGTTTGATATTTCTATTTAAAATAGCATTAGACAATCCATGCACTCAAGCTCCAATAGTATGTTAAACATGTGCATTAAAAGTTGTTTAAAAGTTTTTTTTTTACTATATAGGATTTTGTTTCATGTACGAAGTATATTGGTGTTTGTTATTTGACTCTCATATCTTATGGTGGTTGCTGAGTCCTGTGCATTTTTTATGATATTGTGTATGAATGTAGAGTTTTAGATCATGGGAAAACACCTTATTCTCTTATTTGCCTGAACATTGTTGGTTTTGAATGCACCAAGAGAAAGTCACAACCTAAGACCATTTACATTACTATCTCCATAAAAAACTTTCACAAATGGGCAGCTAGAATGAAAACTTATGTAGAGGCAAATGACTTGGAAGGTTTTGAAGACTACTACGAAGTACCTTATATTTGACAGATATCTAAGTACCATGGCTTAAAGAAAGAGCCGGAACTGGAATGCAACCCTTATTTATTTTTGCTGTCTCATTAGAGATGTTTATAAATTCCACATTAAATTTTTACCACTTATAGCAAGTCGAATAGTATTTGGATGTTTTATAAATTTCTTTCAGACTAAACAAGGCAATTACAAGTATATTTATATGTTTTTGATCAAGTTGGTGCATCATTGTTATTATTATTATTATTATATCAATATTGGTAATTTTAGGTTTGTTTATTGGCAATATAATCCCAATATAGAGTTCTGTTCAAGATTGTTTTCATCATCATCGTAGTAGCTTATGTCGGTTCATTTGGTTCTTTTACAGGTCTGAATCAGTTGTCGGTGGACATACAAGTCTCAACAGCAGTAAAGGGTTTGTTGAAAGCTTTTGCCATAATGATTCTGTCCAAAGTACTTTGAACTGGGTTTTGTCTGGTGCTTGTTTGTGTCTGACTACGTATAGGATCAATTTATTTCATCTTACCGGATAATTTTATTGTGAGATGCAATGGCTCTCCTTTTGTAATGGTATTTATTACATGTAATTCTCCGAATTTGCACATGTTGGTTGCTTATGCTTAAAAATCTTGTACTATTGTAAACATCGTGTACTATTGTAAACATGAATTGTGCTCAGAGACTTTGGGTTCTGCATATCATGCAAGATTGCTTAAAGCCTTAAACAATGTAAATGATTAGCATTCCTAGCACCTTTTAAAGTTCAGAAATATTTTTTAAATTTGACAAATCTTGTGATTATTAAGAAATTATAAATCATAAAAAGATCGGGGATTGAATTGCCAAGGATTAAATCTTGTTATTGTGGAATCATGTTACTAACTAAAAATATATGCCTTGCAAAAACATCAAAACTAATGCATAAGATATGCCAATAAGGTTAAGCTTGGAAGAAAATCTTAATCTACCATACTAGCTACCAGTTGATTACCTAACTGGAGCCTGGGATCCAAAAAGCTGGAGAAACCTGACAATCTAGAATTTTCTGGTAATTGGATAAGCTTCTTCATCTTTAGGGAATTGGTATCATGAAAATAGAGGAATCGTTGATAAGCTGTAATCAGACTATTTTTCCACAAGCCTCGCGGCCAAACATCGTTAGTGCCAAGTCGAAACTTTAATACCCAAGAATCTCGAACCAGGTAATCGTTCATGACCCATATTTGGACATGGTTATGAGGAGAGCTCCAATATAAAGCAGCTAGTGATTCCTCAATAATTCCTATGTTACATAGCCAGAAACCCAATGGAACATAATCATTGTAATCGATAGACTTGATTAGGTCTAAGTCCTCTTTTTTTATATTGAAAGAGACAATATTGCTGCATTCTGCAGTATGCGATGAAAAGATCCAATGGAAACATCCATTCACGAACACAGAAGTATCTCGTTTACCTAAATTAGTGTTTCTTGTAAACCGCAACCTGAATATCATCAGGATCAGAAGTACTATATCCTATACTTAATATAGAATAGTCATTTGTTTCCGGGACATGATAAAATTCCATAGTATGATAATGATCAAACCCTTGGATATCGGGTTCGGGGATATATCT
The DNA here is from genome assembly GCA_008931105.1 of Oenanthe javanica. Taxonomy (NCBI): domain Eukaryota; kingdom Viridiplantae; phylum Streptophyta; class Magnoliopsida; order Apiales; family Apiaceae; genus Oenanthe; species Oenanthe javanica. Next base: position 28,336 of record QRFB01001926.1, on the reverse strand, counting down.
TTTTAGCTTAGTAACAGGATTCCACAATAACAAGGTTTGAACAGCAAAACAAATCAAGCCATTGGAAGAACCGACGAAAAACAATCTGCCAATGTATAGGATTTTTGGAGTCAAGGGTGTGCAGGAGATCACATCTTTAGTGGTGTTATCAATTGATACAAGAACATGGGAGGTAGTGTCTTGTTTTATGACTAAATTGTAATATCAGTGCATCGTTAGGACATATATTAGGATATTGCTGAAATTAAAATATTTTATAAGAATATTGATATGTTTTCATAGATATTATACTTCTTGACTAATATATTGAATTATTATGAATGAGAAAAATGGGAGAATGAGAATAGATGTTTCATGTGAATTAGTATCAAGAGTGAGATGGATGTTTTTAAAATCAGGGTTTTGAATGACAGTGCAAAAGGTTTTACAAACACACTTGCATGTTAGCAAATACGATGCAGGGAGTCTCAGGAATATTTCTTTTTGTAGCTCGAAAGGTAGGCGCACGAAGGATGAAACAGCTCTGCTACATAATCTCTCGTATCGATCAGCCATCGTTGAATAGCGTGGAAAGATATTTGGTGAAAATTAAGCCAAAGTACGTAGTTGGCTTAGGTTAATTCCAGAGTCGATCTCTTTATAAATCTGTTCCCATATAGAGTAGATTTGGTTAATCCCATCCGACTAGCGATTGCAATGGATCGGGTTTGTGCGGGATTTGTGAAATTCACATCCTAATATTTACTGGTTTTAAAATTAAATCCAAATCAAAATTTAAATTCAAAAATCAATATCTAAATTCAAATTCATCGGGTTTCGGACCGGATCAAGTTTTTTTGGGTATCCAAAAATTGAACAATAATTTAATTAACAATAGCGCACATAGAAAATTTGTTCAATATTCATTATATTTATACAAAAATTTATATGCATTTTTAATCGATTAATATCTTAATATAAAATATATATATAAAATTAATCAAAAATGTGTTTATCACTTTATTAATCTTTTTTATTTAATCGAATCACAATCGTTACATATTTTGAATATTTAAATAATATATATATATATTAACAAATAGATAAATATTAAAATAATTTTATCTTGAATAAATCTTAAAAGAAATATTGAAAAAAATATAATAAGATTTTTTCTAAAAAAATAGTAAGTAAGTTAATTATATATGTAATATATATATATATATATATATGTCAGATTTTGTTTGGGTTTCGGGTTCAGATTGGATTTGAATCGGATTTTGGATATTGGATCGGGTTTTGAATCGGTATGCCTCAAATCCAAATCCAAAAAATTAGATTCGGTAAATCCAAAATTTCGAGTTTCAGATCGGATATCTGTCGGATCAGATTTTTTTATCATCCCTAAATCCAATGTCAAATTGAATTGATTTTAATTATTATAATTTGAAAAATGTTAGGTACCTTAAAAATTATTCAAAAAAGTGTCTCAAATACTGAGTTATCATGTGAGTAATCGATAATTTTTATATAATAATATGTTATCCCACATGCATATATAGGCTATCACGAACTAAAACAAACTAAATATAATGTCATGTCATTTGAGAAAAAAATTAAGATATTTTTTGGGTACGTAGCATTAGTCTTATAATTTACTACACTCTTTTTTTGTGTATGAAATATAAACACTTTTAATGTTAAAATAAAATATATAAAAATATTTATATTAATATTAATAATTATAAATATACAAAAAGAACTCGTGCTTTATACAGATTTTGTTTTAAAAATAAATGGATATTAGATTATGATACAATATTGATAAATTTTATATTATATATTAATATTTTTAGACTTATAAATATTTAATTTTAATAAATTAATAGTGATAATCAAATTATTAACTTTTTAGCACTTACTATATATAAAAAATAATATGATGATAAGTACATATAATAAAGAATTTATAAAATTTATGAATTGATAGGTACATAATAAACATAAATTTTTATAGAAAAATACATACACTTACACAAATATTTTATTTAATTAAAAATGTATAATATCTTAAATAAATAATTATGAATAGCAAGGTACTTGTCTTTTACACGTGTTACCGTTACATTTTTCAATTACTATAAGCCAAACGGGTCAAGAGTAGGTGTTTTAGGGCGGAAGGTTTCGATGTCGGAGACCAGCGGTGGTTCGCCGGAAATAAACTCCGGCGAGTCAATTACTGGCGTGGAATACAATTTTTTCAATGAAGAATATCTATTTGCAGCTGCAATATGTAAGTTATATATACATATACACACACATGTATGACACATATGTATGTGTGTGAAATTTTAGAATTCACTTGTGATGAGCCTTTGCTGTGGTTGACCTATTAACCTTTTGAAGAAACTTTGGTGTTAATGGTATTAATGTTGTGTTATTCGAGCTTTGATTTTCGTTGAATTGTTAGCAATTTGTTTATATAACAAAATATGTACTAGTCGTTATGATATGGTATTAGTTTACGTGGTGAATATTGTGATTGTGTATTAGATTACAGTAGAATGGGACGATTAAACAGAATAAGAGTAAGTGCATTGGAGTAGTAATTATACTACTGATGTTAATAAATATTACCAATTATGCTGCTTATTTAGGGCACTTTAAGGGAATAACTTGTGGTTCTTGGAGCAACAGAGTAAAAGATTCATGTAACGGATTTTATTTAATAAGGATTTCGGCACTGAGCTAATAAAAGCATTTGGTATTTGATCAAAGCTTAGGAGAGTATACTTAAAATAATAATTTAGAGATTTGACATGGTATAAGCCTCTCTTGTACTCAAGTCCGCAATATAGTGGGCCATGTGTGCATGTCAAAACAAATAACTTGACAAACTCTATCAAAATCACATCGCTAAAAAACATGTAAAACATACAAACAAAAGTTAAAAAAGCTATTCACCCAAGACGAATATTATTACAAAGTGTTTCATATTGGAGAAAAAGCTCCTCAATCACTTGGGTTGGGCTCATAAATTGAAGATGTATAGATTAATCTATGACCAAAAAGTTATATAAATGGCCTTAAAAATTTGAACGTTGAGAGTTGATGAAATACCTATTCAATTTTCTAGTTGACTAATAAATCAATTAGGTTGTGGCATAACAACAATTTTTTTATAACCAATAAATCACGCTGGGAGACAGAGACTAAGGCGGGCCTGTGGAGGGTACGATCTGTGGAGGATAAGATTTATACAGACTCTACCAACTAGTAAAGTAAAATCAAAGTGATATTCCATATTTACGTGACCCGCTTAGCAATTTATTTATGAAAATTTAATGTATGTGATATATTATTATTCCATGTTTCTTAAAACTTATTTGTTCTTGTCATGTCAAAAAAATTTCCCCTTATATTGAAATATAAATTCTGTTCTGTAAATTTGCTATTCTTTTTTGAAAAAGAGGGTTGTTTATTAGTAGAATATTTGCATCTTGATTTAATTATAACAATCTAGTTTAGAAGAACGTAAGGCATATAACATTGACATTGAAAGTCAAGGAAAAATTTCATTAGCAACTATTATTTTCTAAAGTAATGAAAAGGACAAAAGTTATCGATTTCTCTTGAAATTCATTATCAATTGTAAAAGGTGGCTCATCTATTCCTCTCACTTAATAATTCATATTTACATGTATAAAATATATTTTAACACCATGTCATATGAGATAATATGTCTTTATAAATTGTCCATGCATCTGTAGAGGATGTCTGAATTTAAGGAAAAGAAGAATGTCTTAATTAGTTTTGGTGTTATTGTATGTTATGTTCGAGAAGATACTTCTAAAATAAATTGTAGAAATTTAGCACGAGTCAAGTATAATAATGTAATTGATTAGTTTTACTATTTATATTCCTACTTCTAAGCATTTAAACTCATTTATGTGAGGATATTTGATAAGTTCATATCTCCTTTCGGTTTGTCTCTCAATATATATCAAGAGTTTCCTCATTCTTTTACCTTCAACATATGATTGGATGTTTGGTTAAAGATGTTATGCACAATGTAATCTTTCAATGTTTGTTCTTCTCTTTCTTATCTCTCAATTGTTTCTCATTCTATAATCTTACTTTTAGGATTTTTCAATAGAGATAACTCCAAAAGATACCACCTCAGCAGCATTAAACGACTTCAGAAATAAAACTGAATTTGTCCCTGGTATATATCTCAGCACTTGGTTTTGTTATTCTTATTTTATTGCAAGCCATTGTTTACTCAAACAACCCTTATTGTAGCAAGTAGCTTTTTGTAAATGCCTAAACTGTTACTTTGAACTTGTTGCTACTCAAGTCTCAAGGTAAGCGCTTAGCCCAAATCATTTTACTTGATTAGAATGACATTTTTGTTAGCGATTATGTGTGTATTCATTTTGTTACTATTTCTACAAACCTCTATTGTAAATTTGCAACACAATATTTATTATTAATTTATATGTGTTGTTTGAGATGGGGAGGGGGTCAGTTTTACAGAATATTGAGCCTTGATGGGTTTGTAGATTTATTACATTATTCGTTAGCTCGCTGATTTAAGAAAGCCGTCTTTTGATCAAATTAGGTATTGATTGTATACTCCTGTGTACTAAATTTATTTTGTAATTATGCTATTCTTTTTAGGAGAAGGGGGCTATTTATTAGTTGAAACTTTGCATCTTAATTATATCACAATAATCTCTCTACTAATAAGCTCATTACTATAACATTGTTGTTCAAATAAAGGAAATTGTCATTAGCAACTACTTTTTAGTAGTAATGAAAAGGATAAAGAACTGTCTAATTTATCTAAGAATTGAATATCAACGGTAAAAGGTGGCCCATTTATTCCTATCACTTAAAATTTGTATTATTACGAGAAATCCGTAGAGTAATTTATAGAAATTCAGCTTGAGCTAACTATAGGAATGTAATTAATTGGTTTTGTTATCTATTATTATCATTTCGCTAATACTATACATTTAACCTCGCTTACTTGAGCATAAATGTGCATATCATTTTACAATTTGTCAATTGTCTCTCTATATATCTTAAGGGTTTTCTCTTTTTTGGTTTTTTATCTACAACATTCACTGAGATGTTCGCCAGCTCTGGAAAAGACACAAAAGATGTTACTGTTACACAATGTAATCTTTTGATCTTTAACTTTCTCGCTCTTCTTTACTTCTCTCAATTGTATACTCTTTTATCTTAGTTTTAAGATTTTACGATTGAGATAATTCCAAAAGATGCCAACTGTTATTTTGGTTATTTCTGATTTAAAGATTTTCCAATTGAGATAACTCCAAAAGTTGCATATAATGTCCCTGGTATATATGTCATTTTATTTTGTGGTCTTATACAGTGCAATACATCTCCCAAACAGCCCTCATTTTTTATGAAGCTATATGTGAATACCCTGAAAGGTCCCATTGTCCTCGCACCTTCAACTTGTTGCAGTCAAAGTAAGCTTCTAACATAGATCTGTTATGGTCCTTTTAGCTTTTGTGCAACAATGATTGTTGGTTTTCTGCCCGTCTTGGATATCAATCTATGATTTCTTTTCCAATTATGTCTCATTTTTATGTTACAAAGATTGTTTGGAGAGGGGGGTGGGGGGTGGATTCAGTTTTACAAAAGGTTGCAGCCTGATATGTTCTGCAGATTTGNGGGGGGGGGGGGTCAGTTTCCAAAATGTTGCCTTGATAGGTTCTGTAGATTTGTCAAAGTTTTCTTAATCGAGCTGATTTTATATGACAGCCCTAATTTTTTGACCTTTCCTATCAGTGGTTCGAACTTGTATCCCCTGTAAACCTTGACCTTCTCTAGAAAAAAATACTGGGAAATGTGGTCACCTGCGTATTCTGCATCCAATTGGTTATCCTTAAATCTGTTGGATGTAAATTGTAATGAGTCTGAAATTGTACCTTCCAGTTCAAATGTTTTTTATGCCTACAGCTGTATAGTTTTGAGAGGTTACTACATGCACAGCATGTGTAAAAGAAGTTTGATTTTATCTGGATTAGTCTTTGGAAAACTAATATAAATTTCATTGTACTGGAATCAGCAGATAAATATTCTGTTTATCTTGTGGGGAAGGTTAAATTGCAAGTATATTTTTGGAGTCTTCTGTTATTGTCTTGTATCGTTTAGTTTTGTTTAGTTAGTTTACTGTTATTGCTTGAAAATATTCAATGATTTCATGACTATTGAGAAATCGGCCAAAAACACTAAAATTGGGGAAGAATGCTTTTTTTACCACATTAAAGATAGATTTTGAGAATGCCTATTCGGAAAGATGCATCCTGAACATGCATGTAGAGTTCAAAATTTATTGAATTTGAACCTCTTGTGCAATGCGCTAGAGTAGTAACATATCCCGACAGTGTGCACCAGCTGATACATATCTTGAAGATGTGTTACTCCTCTCGTGCAATGCGTGGAGTTTTAGTGTTGTTTCTTACATTCCCTGTCTACTGTCTCGGAGATTTTGGCCAAATTACAAAATCCATGTATTTATTCTGGAAATCTAGTACCTTTTGTTTCTCTTATTATGTTTATAATGATTTTTCATGTATTTAGTGTCAATTGATGTAACTTATAAAGGTGTACTAATTAGGTCTAAGATTAAGTTTTCTATGATATTTTATATCTTATTTTGGTTTATTACCGAAGGCTCCATTTTACTGAAAGCCTGTCTTTCTGATCGAATTCAAATTTTCTTCTAAGGGAGACAAGTTTGAGTAATACATATTATATGATGATCCTAATTTTTTGAGTGTGTATCTTTGTCATTAAGATGTCTGGAAAAAAACAGATATACAAGGCTTGGGAACAAATGGTTATGTCTGAAGAGAAGGGAAACCGGGTAATTCACTACTACTTGTTGTCCACTTCTGCAAGTCCGCTGCTTGCCGCTGTGGGTACTGAGAGGAGTGACAGACACTTTTCTTACAGGGTTTCTAAGGAGTTTTTGGAGACTTTTGGGTCCAGCCCAACCATTAATGCTCATACGAAATGGACAACACGAGAACATGTATGGGACTGGCTCATATCATTTGTGAGAAACGATGACCTGTCACCCACAAAACCAGGTACATACTCCTGCCATAACATGTGAGGAGTGTTATTGACTGAACTAATTATATTTCTGGTGTCTTGGATGATTGTTTACGNAAAACCAGGTACATACTCCTGCCGTAACATGTGAGGAGTTATTGTCTGAACTAATTATATTTCTGTTTTGTTGTATGATTGTTTACATTGTTTAATGTTGGGACTTGAAGAAATTAGATGATTCTATGACAATATTGAATATCTGTATAGAATACCGCATTTTGGGAGGGAGGCCCTTTTTCAAATGTAAACATACATATCTAGATCGCGTATCCGGTAAAATGCATTTTGAACATGCATGTAGAGTTCAAAATTTATTAAACTTCTCGCGCAATGCGCTAGATGAGTAAAGCATCTCCAGAATGTGTATCAGCTGGTACGTATTTTGAAGATGTATTACTCCTCCGTGCATTGCATGCGGACGTTTATTATTTTTTCACACTTTTCCGGTCTACTATCTCAGAGATTTTGGCCAATTTACAAAATCCATTTTTTTGTTATGGAAATCTAGTCCCTTTTGTTCCTTTTAATATGTTTATTATGATTTTTCATGTATTAATGCTAATTGATGTAACTCTTAGGTGCACAAGATAGGTCTAAGATTTAGAAGATTAAGTTATCTTCTATGAAAATTTATATCTCATTTATGGCTTATCATAGTACACAATAAGAAGAGTCCATTTAAAGTATTCTCTATACATATTATAGATATTATTCCTGTAATTGACCGAACCATTTTATTTTTTTGTATTGTGGAATGTGTCTCTGTCAATATGTCTGCTCTGTACTGATCAAGATACCCTGTGATCCTTAGATCACCACAATGTTCCAACGCAAGAAGGGAATGACAGTTTAGATGCGATAGCAGGAAGTGAATCAAGTGGTGCACAACTTCTGGAACCACCTATCCGCCCGTGTCCTCCTGAAGAAGAACCACCTACTTCTTTTGAGGTTGGAGCAGCAGTTGATGCATGGTGGAACAATGGATGGCGGGAAGGTTTTGTTTTAACTGCAGTCTCCCTTTGTAGCAGTGATCAATATCATGTTTTCTTTCCTGGTATGCTAAGTTGGCAAGTCTGAATACATTAGTCAGATCGCATTTCTTATTAGTCTCATGTTATAACTTGTAAAATCATTAACCGGTANGCTCCAATTAAGCATGCGTTTTTGAAGGACTTTGCTGTTGATCATTCACTATCTTTGCGTTTCGTCGAACTTTACAGTTGCATTGCTGCTGATCGATTAAGTATTTGTTTATTTAGTGTATAATGTAAATAGAATTAGTATGTTGAACAAGAGTAATTGTTGTGTGGCTTACTCATTCGTACGAGGAAGTTTTTCACAATAGAGAAATGTAAGTTAAGTTATTATAGTAAGCAATTAAGGTGAAGGTTTTTTTTTTAATTCTACTTGTTCTAATGAATATTACCAATTTTATGGTTTTAATGGAACTATAAAAGGAAAAACATTTGGTTCTTGGTGACAACAATAGGGCAAAATGTTCACCCTAACGTATTTAAAGTAATGGTCATTCTTCTCTTTTTTTTATAGGTATACTCGCAGACATTTGTGGCTTTATGGAGGCAAGCGTCTCTACTTTCTATCAAGAGAAGAATGGCCATTGGACCCGAGCTCTTTGTCAAGAGACTTACGCTTTAACCCCTTTTACACATGTCTTGAGCATTTATGGAAGTATATCATGGTTGGCAAAGTTATGTGAACTAGAAGAAAAAATTGCTGACGGTTGAGGCAAGTCTCTTCTTGTGACTCGAGTGAAATTTAAACTGTCAATATGATTATAAAGTATCTATGAAGACTTTTTTAAGTGACCAACAAACAGGATATGTATAAGAGAGGGCAATAAAATTTTCATCTCTTGGTCTATTCAATGTAGGACGAAACAAAAGGTTAATTAATTCAAAATGAATGGAAAATGTTTCTCTTTATATTTTTATGAGGTAATATAAATTTTGAAAGTATTGTATAATATTAGTACTTATTTATGTATTTATGCGCCACTGAACTCTACATCTCATGTTGCTTGCCAAGTATGTCCACTAACAGAATATCTTGAAAGCCAAGTAAAACATCTCTTACTCCTCTCGACGGGAATACCTCAAGAAACTGGACTACTTGTTTTCCTTTTATATTAGATATCTTTCTCTTTCATGCCTCAATTATGATTCCTTTCTCCTGAAAAGGATAAAAAGTATTCCAATATATCTCCAATTCATTCTTGTCATCATGTAACATTTAACATTTCCCGGTTGAAAACAATAAACGAATATTTTGGCTTATGTCAAACTTAAATATACACAAGAAAGATCTATGGAAGTCAATTGTATGATATCATTGATAAATGCATATTACTTGTGTTCTAATCTGGGAAATATAAGTTTAAAGACACAAGTGTCTTTGTGGTTTGTGCAATGCAAAGTTTATCGAGATGGCAGCGAAGAAGAATGTGAGTAAAAGGGTATAGGATGGATAAGTAGAAACAATCTAGGAGATATTAAGTCTATAATATACTTTAATCCACAATACGGCGGTCCATGTATGCATGCCAAAACAAAACACTAGATAACATATAACACAACCTTCCACTAAAAATTATTTAAAACATGGTATTCTATACAAAAAATACGAAAATGTAATATTGTGTTCACCGTATAGAGTACACGGTACAACTCTTGACAAGAAAAATGTGAATTAATGAGAGAGCATAAAACCCTAAACCCAAAAAGTTAAAGTAATATTTTCTAAATATAAAAGCCCCTGGATATTGAATTTAGAAATACAAATTTGATTCCAAAATAACAATATGTTATATTGATAAAATATTAATTATGTAATAGAACATGTTTTATTGGAGTGGGATATTATTAAAAAATGTTTCTGATTCAAGAAAAGTGTACTCAGCTCAGAAGCAAGTAGGGGTGTACATAGAGTCCGTTCAACTGCTTGATCTGCCCGCAACCGAACTGCATCGTCCGCATTTTTCTGATAACCGTAAAATGCGGTTGGTTGCGAATTCAATTTTTGATAACCGCTCATTTGCGGTTCAGTTGTTTTAAATTTTGAAAAACCCGCAACCGAAAACCGCAATATATATATATACACACTTATATTTAAAATATAATNTTATTAATCTATTTTATTACAAATTCTATTTCTAATCAAATTCAATATAATAAATATTATGGTTAAAGAAAATAATATTTACAAATTCTAATCTAATTCTAATTATTATTACTAATATCTAAATAAATAAATTACGGATATTACAATTATACTTATGAATATTTATAAATTAATAAATTATATATATATTTACATATATTTTAATTATTCAAAATATAAAATATACTTCAAAATAGTGTTATTAGTTAATACAATTTAGTGTATAGAATTGTGATTGATATATCGTTTTAACTTTGTATCTGACCTTTTTAGTATATATATTATTTATTTTACCAACAAGAGTACATAATAATATAACTTGAAAGATCTTTTACCTTTCTTTATTAGTAGTTATAATACTCCTTGACTTCACTTTTTTTATTGTACCATATATAATATAATACAATAATAGTACTACTTGAATTTATAATAATTATAAATAATTTATTATATAATTCGTATTAGACGGTTGAACCGCAAACAGANATAATACTCCTTGACTTCACTTTTTTTATTGTACTATATATAATATAATACAATAATAGTACTACTTGAATTTATAATAATTATAAATAATTTATTATATAATTCGTATTAGGCGGTTGAACCGCAAACAGGACCGCACTAACTGCAGATTCGCGGTTGAAAATATCACGGTTAACCGCAATCGCATTTGCGATTGTGGTTGGAGATTTTATGAAATGCGATTGCGGTTGGAGAATTTATAAAACCGCTGCATGCAATTTGATGCCGTTTTTATCCCCTAATAGCACCAAACCGAACTGAGCAGGGATACACCATGTGTATAGCATCCTGTGCACCTCCCATGAGTGTAACACCAGTTGTATCCTTGTATTTGATGATTGGGGTGGGTGGGGGGTACGCAAATGAGGGTGGGGGAGTGGCACAATTTGTAAATGAGTTAAGAATTAAGATTCAAAACACAATTGTGTCGTGTCTTTTTACATTGATTTAGGGATTTGTAAATACACTAATCCCTTCCCTGCTCTTCTTCACACGGAGTGGCACAATTTGTAAATGAGTTAAGATTCAAAACACAATTGTTTCGGGTCTTTTTACATTGATTTTGGGTTTAGTAAATACACTGACCCTCTTCCTGCTCTTCTGTGCGCAAATGAGGGTGGGGGAGTGGCACAATTTGTAAACGAGTTAAGAGGGGCACAATTTGTAAATAAGTTAAGATTCAAAACACAATTGTGTCGTGTCTTTTTACATTGATTTAGGGTTTTGTAAATACACTGATCCCCTTCCCTGCTCTTCTTCAACCGGAGTGGCACAATTTGTAAATGAGTTAAGATTCAAAACACAATCGTGTCGTGTCTTTTTACATTGATTTAGGGTTTTTTAAATACACTGACCCTGACCCTCTTACCTGCTCTTCTTCACCCTCTGCTCCTACCATCATATTCGGCCATCTTAGGACTGTCTTTTAGTTCTTCAATCTTTATTAGCGCACAACATGTTTGATGATTTAACTGAATAGTTAAAATACTCAAATTTTTTATTAATTTACCCCTGATAAAATACTCAAATTTTTATCTAATTTACCCTCGGTATAATTTACTCACAATTGAACTATATTAGATCGACTTTAGGATTACTTAAATTGAATAATATGCCTATTTTGATAACAAGTTAATGAGAATACTCATTTCTGGTCTGCATATTCATTTTGATAACAAATATCCAAGATACCCGATTACTAAAAGGGTTTCAATATAGTATTCAACAAGAATTAATTTAGATATTTGAAATGAGCTGCCTTTTCATAAAGTTGTACTCCCTCCGTCCCGGCCAAATGTTTACATTTGGTCCGGGCACGGAGACCAAGGATAGTGGGTGTAATAGTGATTTTATTGTTAAAATAAATGAAGTAGTGGGTGTAATAGTGTAAAGTGTTGAAAAAGTGGAGTGAAGTAGTGGATGTAATAATATATTTATTGTTAAAAGTTACTATTTTTAGTAATGTAAAGAATTGGGTGGGACGTCCCAAAAAGGAAAATGTAAAGAATTGGTTGGGACGGAGGGAGTATCTTATACTTTATGCTTCAGTATATTTTATTCTTTTTTGTTGAATAGACATTTTTTAAAGGAGTATTGAATATAGTTATATATTTATTAATTTTTAATTTTCCCGTGATACTTGATGCACAATAAGAATATAAACGAGAAAAGTGAAATAATTGTGGATTAACTGCCTAAAACCCACTAGCCTAAGGTGATCCAGGGACAAAAGATTCAGTAGACATATGTTAGGATCACAACCCTTGACAAGAGAGAACATTCTCAATTTCAATATCAATCAAAATCTTCTAATAATAAAATATTACATCTCCTTATATAGGAGTAAATCTATAAACTTAGCCAATAAGTAAAATCTTAATAATAAAGGAATTGGTTTCGTTATCTATTATTATCATTTTGCTAATACTAAACATATAACTCGCTTATTAAAGCATAAATTCGGTATCTGAGCATAAATGCACCAATTGTTTTTCAATGTGTCAATTGTCTCTCTATATATCTTAACGATTTTTTCTTTTTCAGTTTTTTATCTACAGCATACACTAAGATGTTCTCCAGCTCTCGGAAAGATACAAAAGATGTTACCAATACACAATGTAATCTTTTGATCTTTGACTTTTTTGCTCTTCTTTACTTTTTCAATTGTACACCCTTTTATCTTAGTTTTACGATTTTACTATTTAGATAACTCCAAAAGATGCAAACTGTTATTTTGGTTGTTTCCGATTCAAATATTTTCCAATTGTAATAAGTCCAAAAGCTGCATTCAATTGCTTTACCACCAAAATTGAACNAATTGTAATAAGTCCAAAAGCTGCATTCAATTGCTTTACAACCAAAATTGAATGTCCCCGGTATATATCTCAAACTGTGGGCTTATTTCAGTGCAAACCATCTCCTAAACAGCCCTCATTTTATAGGCAGCTATACGCNAATTTTTTAGTGTGTATCTTTGTCATTAGGATGTCTGGGATATACAAGACTTGGGAAGAAAGGAGGAATTTGGTTGACACGAAGGGAGACCATGTAGTCAAGTTCTACCTAATGTCAACTTCTGCAAGTCCGTTGCTTGCTGTTGTGGGTACCCCAAAAAGTGGAAGGCATTACGTGTACAGGATTTCTAAGGAGTTTTTGGAGACTTTTGGGTCCAGCCCAACCATTAATGCTCATACGAAATGGACATCACAAAAACCTGTACGTGACTGGCTCGCAACAGTGGTGAGAAACGATAACCTGTCACCCACAAAACCAGGTACATACTCCTGCCATAACATGTGAGGAGTTATTGACTGAACTAATTATATTTCTGGTTTCTTGTATGATTGTTTATGTTGTTTAATGTTGGGACTTGAAAAAATTAGATGATTCCCTGACTATATTAAATATTGAATGGCATACCACATTTTGGGAGGGGGGCCTTTTTTAAATTTAAACGAACATATCTAGAGTTTTCGTATCCGGTTAAATGCATTCTGACCATGCATGTAGTGATTAATGTATCCGGTTAAATGCATGAACGTGAAGGTTTGGTATTGTTTCACACTTTTCCTCTTCACAATCTCAAAGATTTTGACCAATTTACAGAATCTATGTATTTATTATGGAAATCTAGTACCTTTTGGTCCTTTTAATATGTATTATGATTATCCTTGTATTTAGTGCTATTTTATGTAACATTTAGGTGCACTAGTTAGGTCTTATCTTTTATGATATTTTTTCTCATTTATCTTATCATAGTACAATAAAAAGGGTCCATTTAAGGTATTAACTATACATATTTATAGATATTATTGTTGTGATTGATCGAACCTTTTTATTTCTTTATACTGTGGAGTGCGTCTCTTTTACTATGTACGCTTTGTACTGATCAAGATACTCTGTGATCATTAGATCGCCACGATGTTCCAACGCAAGAAGATAATGGCAGTTTAGATGCCATAGGAAGAAGTGAAGCAAGTGGAGTACAAGAACAAGAACCAAGTGGTGTAGAACTTCTGGAACCAAAGGCCAGCCAGCCGGCATCATTCCAGGTGGGAGATAATTTTGAGTTATTGTCTCTAGATCTTGACATGAGTAATTGGTGCTGGTACAAGTGCAAGATCTTGGAAATCTCTAAAAGATGTTGGAAAGTCCAGTACTATGACAGGAAGGATGAAGAAGGATCACACAATTTACAGGTACATAATTTCATAAAAAAAAAACTGTTTTAAATAATTAATGATAAATGATGACCAAACTGTGTTGTTGATTTGTGCACTTGCAATTCTTGGATGGTCACAACTTTCTCAACTCAAATCACAAGTTAAAGTATATTAGCTTAAATCCCGTGCAATGCATGAAATACCGTTTAAATATTTAAATGTATATTGGTTATAATTCGATATTAATATAATTAATATTTTTATTTTTATTTTTATTTTATATTTTTATATTTTTAATTTTATTTAGTGTTAAGTGTGAAACTATTATTCTATTTTTAGTCATGTTTATTATTTACTTGTGTAATTGTTTTAGTATACATTGCACATTTATAAAAAAAATACTAAATTAGCACCTGAAGGTCCAGAACCCTAACACAGCAAATGGAATATAGAACAAAGCATGAACACAATACATTGAGTAAACACATGCAAAATTCAACTTAACTACACTTCATACAACAGTTGAATGTTGATCAAAGAAAATGAAAACGGACACAATATATTGCTTCAGGAGACTATTTCACAACATGCTGAAAAAATTAACAAACCCCGCAAAAGATCATCTTAGACACAAGATTAAGAGTTTAACCAAAAAATAGAATTGCCAGTTTTACTTGAAAAATAGGAGATCTGTGCTCATACAAGAATATGAATATTTTGAAGCTAAGCAGAATGAATCTCTCACAGATATTTATGACAGATTCTTAACCTTGTTGAACAACTTAGCCTTGGTAGACAAAGTATATGATAATGAAGACTCTAATACTAAATTTCTAAGGGCTCTTCCAGAAGAATGGGATCTACAGACATCTTTAAAACTAATATAATAAAATATCTTTTAGTTAAATGTTTTTAATTTTTATTTTATATTATATGAAAGTAATGTTTGTATTATATTTTTTCCCACTATAATTCTTTTTTATTTTTTTATTTTTCATATTTCATTACCATGTCTTTTTTTAGTTTTGAAAGTAATGTCTTTTTTTTAGATTTATTTTTAGCTTGTGGAAAAACATTTTGAAGCTAAGTATATATAGGATATAATTATATATAGGATATGTAAGGTTTTGGTGTTTAGACCACGCCATACCCTTACTACAATAACTGCCTTAGTCTAATTATATATAGGATATAATTATCAAATTTTAACACTGTCCTTGATGCATCATATGATAACACTCTGCTGCCCAGTCAGGCGGATCCAGACCCTAGGCATGTGCGATTTTCATGTATATTTTTAGTCTAAACTTTTTGGTATTGTATAGTGATTAATGGATACCATATGATGTGTAGCAATATATTCTTCCTCCAAGATTGGCACCTGCTGAAGAGCTGAGCATGAGACACCCTGGCCGACTTACTATCCGCCCGTGTCCTCCTGAAGAAGAACATAATACTTTTTATGAGGTTGGAGCAGCAGTTGATGCATGGTGGAACAATGGATGGTGGGAGGGTTTTGTTTTAACTGGAGTCTCCCTCTCTAGCAGTGATCATTATCATGTTTTCTTTCCTGGTATGCTAAGTTGGCAAGTCTGAATAGAATAAATCAGTCGTATCACATCTTATAACTGGTAAACATGCAGTGCAGTCGTATAAATAGCCATAACTTAGGTCATTGACTGAAAAAATATCGATTGTGTTGATCACCGATGTTTGTATATTTGTACCCCAAAAGGTGCAGTACTTAATCACAAGTTGAATCATTAGTATAGCTACATAGTATATATGTCTTGCTTATACATGGTTAAAACATATATCTAATCAAAGTTTCCTTTGTCAAGTTTAGGCCAACGCAGGTTCTTGGTTGTTCACCGGGAAGATTTGAGAGTATCGAGGGAATGGGTTGATGATAGATGGGCTCCCATTGAGTCGCGTTCTGACATCCTCTCTTTTGTATTTTCCTATTACAAGTGAAGGGTGGAATTATGTATATGTTGTACAATATAGCACAACAGCCAGATTGATGGGTTAACTTTCCAGCTAAGTTAAATAGAGGTTGGCAGGAGGTAGTTGGTTGTGGCGTTATTACATTGATGGATATAGAATTTTCTGTTTAGATGTCTGATGACATCAAGTGCTTCTATTTATGTTTTACATTTAACTTCAGGAGGAGTTATTACATTCCATTAGGATAAGTTTTAAGAGTATGGCTTTATACTAGAAAAGAAAATACAAAAAAAAAATGGATGGAGCAGTTGTGTTTTTTAGCAGTTGTTTATACTAGCCACCAACATGCTATCCCCAAATTCTATTGTTTACCAAAGCTAGTGAAGTCTTTTTGAATTACTTGAAGTTACAGGACGAAGAAGTCAGGAGCAGAGAGGAGAAAGAAAACAAAGAGAATACAAGTGATAATTGGGATTGATTGCAGTGGAGATGAGTATTATATCAACACTTGTCCTTTTCTCAATTCAGAAAATACTGAATAAAATCCTCCCCTGTCCTCTTCATAAATTTGATTAAGGTCACCAGTCCACCGTTCATAACCCGAGGCATCCCACCACATAAAATACTCTGGTGTTCCTCAATTAATGAGAACTACGGATAACTGGGACCGTAGGCATTGATNACGGATAACTGGGACCATAGGCATTGATTTTATTCTTCGTGCACTTAGGTGAAGTCGCACAATAGACATGTAGGTCGGTCAAAACTATGTTTCTTTTTTCAATTCGAAGTACCAAACGAGAGCTCTTTATTGCACAAAGCTAGAAGACGTTTGATATCTGAGCTTTGAGTGTAAGCATATGTGAGTGTGAATGGTGATTACGAGACCCTGGTATACTGGTATGGATGAAATAGAAAATTCGAATGTAGCATAATTATAATACCAACACCACCACAGGCACAACTAATAAATTTTCCTTTTTATTGTGTAATTTCTTATGAAAATTCGTTGTTGGTCTCTCGATATCAACAAAATCAATTATTCGGTTTTTAAAGAAAACCTTGAGTCGTCATGAAAAAAATTAAAATCTCAGAAATTATTGATAACATTGCAATTGAAATATTTATTTAGGAATTATTAATAATGCACATTACAATACACAATTAATCCACGATACTAGAAAAGAAAAACAAAGTCACAAGGAGGCACGCTCTTTAATCTGATCACTCTTCTCATTATTCATAATCCAAATAATCATCATAATCGTTATCTAGACGATCAAGAGTCCCACTAGCTGAATACTCATAACTTTTGTTCCACTCATTCGTCGTCCGATCCACAAGTTGCCAAGAAATATACCTACAATCAGAACTAACATCGGTCATAGACCTGACCTTCTGTGAACCCTTAACCTTATCTTTCGATTTGCAAGCCGGTTGGATATGACAATCAGAGCACTTAGGTTTCGCACACCTGCCCGTAAATTTGGAATGATTTGTAGGCTTGGTAGAACCCTTAACGAACAGTCCAGCTGTGGTTGGTGTATCAAACTTGTTAATGAGTCTTTGGTTGGAAAGTAGTAGGGTTTAGTGGCGATGGAATGGGACAAAAGCTACGTACCATGCCATGTTGGCGACCTTCCCTCTTCATTGTTTATATTTGATTGAGAGCTTTTGGATTGATTTTTTATGGGGTGATGAGAGGCTTTATATAATGTAGCCAACGATAGATTTCGATATCAAGGAGGCTTTTGAAAAGGAATAAAATTTTGTTATCTGTTTTTTCGAGCTACGAAAGTGGAGGCAAGAACTATGAAAGGTATTATGTCTAAATATGAAGCTTTGTCTGGACAATCTGTTAATTATGCTAAGTCGAATGTCATTTTTAGTCCAAACACAATACGTGCGGACAGAATGGATGTTTGTGAGGTGCTCTCAGTAAACGAAGTTGATGTGCCTGGTAAGTATTTAGGCATGCCTATGTATGTAGGACGAAAGAAGAATGAAGTGTTTGGCTTCTTGGTCGACCGAGTAGCAAACAAATTGCAAGGGTGGAACAATGTATCGCTGTCTAAGGGTGGAAAATTGACTCTCCTGAAAACTGCAGAGCAGGCTATTCCGAATTTCTGGATGAGCCCCCTGCTCGCATATGTGAGTTGATTGAGAAGAGAATGAATGGGTTTTGGTGGGGCCAAGGTGCTAGTAATCGTGGAATAAGGTGGATGGCGTGGGATAGGCTTTGTATATCAAAATTTGGTGGAGGCTTGGGGGTGAGAAATTTAAGTCAGTTTAATACGGCAATGTTATCGAAGCAAGGCTGGCGTCTTCTAACAGATGCAAACCCTTTGGTCTCTAAGCTAATGAAAGCAAGGTACTTCCCGAACACAGATTTTCTGAATGCGGAATTGGGGGGGAGTCCACGTTATATGTGGCGGAGTATTTTATCTGCTAAAGACGCAGTCAAACAGGGTTGTCGAAGGCGAATTGGTGATGGAACTAGTACTAAAGTCTGGAAGGTACCCTGGCTTCCGTGTGAGGCTAACGGTTGTATTACTACGGAGCTGATGCCTGAACTTCGTGATATTGATGTTCAGAATTTAATGGATATTAATAAGGGTGCTTGGGATGATGATGTGCTGGATGATTTGTTTAATGATCGTGACAGACAGTTGATTCGTCGAATACCAATACCAGCCCGGAGTAGGTGTGATTCTTGGTTTTGGATGCTAGATAATAAAGGTCAGTTTACCGTTCGAAGTGTGTACAAGCAGCTGCAGGGGTCGTTTGATATGCAGTATAAGAGCTTTTGGCATCGATTGTGGTCTTTAAGAATTCCGAGTAAGGTTGCTTGTTTCTTGTGGCGTGTTTGCAGGGGTTCTGTTGTCAAAACATGTTCAGGTTAATGTAATTTGCCCTTGGTGTTATATGGACAGTGAAAGTGATGTGCATATTCTATTTGAATGCGACTTTGCCAGGACTGTCTGGACCATGACTGGTTTACAAGATTCTGTGCTAAGACGTGCTAATGAGTCTTGTTTTGATATTCTTGTTCGAGTGTTCCAGGTGGTTACACGAGATCAGTGTGCCATGATTGGGATGGTATGTTGGAGTTTGTGGAATCGACGGAACAAGTGGGTGTGGGATCGAGTTAATGGATCAGCCTTTGGTACTAAAGCTGCAGCTGTGAACTTGTTGGCGGAATGGAGACGAGCTCGTAAAATCGATGCTAGTCAAAGCCCACAGGTGGGAACTGAGTTTCTTGGCTGGAACAAACCATCTGGTCAGTGGATCAAAATCAAAGTGGACGCTGCTATCTCTCGGGGTTTTGTTGGCACTGGAGCAGTTATCAGGGATTCAGCTGGGCTTTTTGTTCGTGCGAGAGTTAGTCGTGTAGCTGGGAATTGGCAACCTCGTGAGGCTGAAGCGCTGAGTTTGAAGGAGGCTTTGTCATGGGTCAAAGAGCTCAATTACGATTATTGTGTCTTTGAATCTGATTCGAAACAACTAGTCGATGCATGTAATGGTCAAGACGGAGAAAGCTATTTTCATACAATTGTTTCGGATTGTGTCGATCTATGTAAGCACTTTAATCATGTGCTAGTTCAGTTTGTGCGTAAGTCTGCGAATGGCATAGCTCACTTATTAGCTACTCATTCTATGTCTGGCTCGAGGGAGTGGGATGTTCACCCTCCCGATTTTATTCATCATGTACTGAGATCTGATATTCTTTAAGCAATGCAAGTTCGTTTCCTCAACAAAAAAAAATGTATGAGTTTCGTGCATTTTAAATCATGATATTTGGTCGGGAAATAAGATGATTTGAAACTCATACCTCAAATTCACAAGATATCGGTTTTTGATATCCCAGGATAAGTGGGTATGAAAAATGGTATGATGATTTATTTTATTTTAATATTTTCATCTCTATTTAAGTAATTAAATGTAAATATTTAATATAAAATAAATTAATTATACAAAAATACATTAAAATAATAAATTAATTATAGTTAATAACTCAAAATTTATTAAATTAAATATATTTATGATATCTAAAATGATATCTCAAGCTCATACATTATTAACCCATTTTAATCCTATGCTAGCCCGCTAACCAAACGACATCTTACGGGAGTATTCGCCAAGTTTATAGAGATGGAGAGGCGCCATCACCGACTCACCGTCACGTTTTTAATTTGCCTGATTTTTTTTATAAAATAGTCCGTTTTTATATATAAGTGGTTTAAGGTATTTGCACACGAATTAATACAACTTGTATTCCATAATTCAATTTTATTCTTTTTATTTCTGTACATAAAAAATCTTGAAAAAATAAAAATAAAACTTGAAATTAGGAATGACAATTGTTCTTCGAAATAGGATCCGATTTTACAAATTTAAATACAAATATTTTATTTTTTAAATTAAATCTAAATACATCCAAATTCAATCAATTTTATTTTGGATATTCAAAATAAAATATATCGTCAAGTTTAATATTATTGGCACATAAAAACAAAATTTTTATATTTAATAATTTAAACTACAAATAATTAAATTGAATAAATAATTGTTGATATATGATTAACAGATAACTAATGCAACATATATTAATGAAAATAAATTTTTATAAGATAACATATAAGTAAAATTTAAGTATATTATTAAATAACAAAGGTTCGCACTAATTTGGGGTTAAGAAAAAGAAGCACTAATATTGAATGAATAACAATTACTCGGTAATATTAAAATAATAAAATAAATTTACATAAACAACTTCTCTTACATTAAAATATTATATATATATATATATATTTATTTATTTATCAATATTACTTACGAGTTAATTTATTACATATATGTAGTATATATGAATTGGTGTAAAAATCGTGAATCGGAATTAATCGATGAGTAAAATTAATCAAAAAATCAGGATTAATCGGAATACAATCAGATATATTTTAATATTATAATAATATTTAACTTACTAGTATTATTTTATTAGTGATTTATTATTAATATATATTTATCATATATGCATTCTTAATTTATATTTAATTAAGTTATGATTCTAAATTTAATAACTTATTCTAAAATAGATCCATCGATAAAATTTATATTCTCCCTTTACATTAATCGGAATTCAAAAATCCCATCGGTTGCAAGAGATTATTTTGAAAACAATGTATATGTATTGTTATATGGAGAAACTGATATAACAGTAATAACATAAGTGTGCTGTAATCACGGAGAAAAATATGATGATTTTCTGATGAATTTGATGAAGAACGCGAAGAAAACAGGTGAAAAGTGATAGATTTTGATAGCTGATTTTGCCATATCGTGTAGGGCTAGTTGTATTCAAATAGATAATTATGTTAAGATATTGCCCCGTGGGACCTTCCATAGTCTTCGGATCAGTAAATAACATCAGGTGAGGTGAGCTCATGAAGTTAGAAACTTTCCAATTAATTCTGAGAAATCAATGTTAAGTACTTCGGGCTAGCGAAACGATCTTGGACAGGGCAGTCTAGATGAGCGATCCGTGCTGAGGTCCTCTTTATGTCAGATTTATGCGATCTGGAGGAGAGGTGATGAGAAGCAAACCGGGCTGGGGTCGGTTCTCCTTTATCTACATTTTTGAGATTGAGATAAGACCATTCATGAGGTTAATTCGGTAAAGCGATCCCGAGGCTGGTAGGCTAGCATTTGCTAGGTGAATGAGGATACCGTTCGCTAAGCAAGTCGGGCTAGCGTTCCGGACCGTGGAGTCGAATTGCGTTCGCTAAGCGAGCGAGATATCGTTCCAAACCGGGGAGCCGGATAGCGTTCGGTAAGCGAACCCGGATAACATTCCTGATTGGATATATGACTTTTGGTCCAACCTAATAAATGAGATGGTGGCTAGCAAATCGGGCTGAGTCCGGTTCTTCTCTCTTCATATACTTCATATTGAATGAGTTTAAGGCTGGTGAGATAGTGTTGCGACATCACGTTAGGCTAAGTCCTTTTAAAATATTTTTGATGTTTTAGCGAAGTAAACTCAACACGGGTTATGTATGCTAAGTGGACCTAATTATTAGATGGGTTTGTAAATAATGATATTGGGATTGCTTAGGATCCATACTCGAATATTGGGCATAACATGTATCATATATCAAAATTGAAGTTAATTAAATTATGAATTAAATATTAATTTAATATATCTAAATTCAAAATCTTTTCATCTTTTAAATATAATTTAAAACAAATCTAAATTTAATAAAATATATTCAATTAAATTGGATTATTTTATCATCCCCGTTAAACACAACTCCAAAAATATAACTTGCCTTATCTTAGGGACGGGTCGATAGATACCCGACCCGTTTGAATTTTTTCAAATCCGATTTTTTTAAATTTGGATATGGATTTGAATCTTTTTTTAGACTCCAAAGAATATGGATCTAGATTTGGATATGAAGTATTCCGAATCGATACCTGACTCAAAATCTGATCAAAACGCGATTCAAACCCGAAATCCGATAAAAACTCGACATATTTATATAATGAATTATTAAATATATTAATATCTTACTTAATTTTATATATATGATAAATAATTTACATACATTTCACTATTTATTATATTATTTTATTATTAATATTTACACACATTTAATGTTAATCATTATTTATTATATCATTTTATTATTAATATATACAATTTACAAGTAAATACGGAGTAATTAATAACCAAATAGTCAATTAATTATATCATTTTATCATTCCTTTACTTGTAATTATCTCTCTCAATTTTTTTCTATACATACACATCTTGTATCACTGTACAGTACATGTATGTTTTTAATTCGAGTTTGAGTCTTGAGTCCGGGTTTCGGGTCCGGTCCAAATTTTTGAGTTTCAAGTAAAACTTGATCCGATACAAAATTCGTTGAATCAGATTTGAGTCCCAACTTTCGAATATTTTTTAAGTCTGAATCAACTTCGAGTTTTATCCAAAAATTCGGGTTTGGATTTGTTTATTGAAAAATCCCTACTCATCCCATGTCCTTCATTTACCAAAATCTGAGATGGACAACAATCTATAAAAAAATTAGAGGGGCCTTTTTCACAACCTTGGAGGGAAATTTAAAATATTTTAGAACCCCAGCGCTGACATTTATTTAAAAAAACAAAAACAAAACAGCCACCCAGAAAAGAGAATAAACACACACACACACACACAATTCACAACTGTAGGTACGTTTCAAGTCAAAAATTATACCGACCCACACACCGCCCCCTTTTCTATTCGATTATTACAAAGCCCCTACATTTCTAAATAATAAATTAATTATCTTTATATTTCTAGGGTTTGTTTGAAATGTCGGAAAATTTAGGGCACGATTTCAACTTACCGGACGAGATATTATCGGTGATTCCAACAGATCCGTACGATCAGCTCGATTTAGCTCGCAAGATTACGTCCATGGCGATTGCGTCACGCGTCTCCAATCTCGAGAACGAGACCGGGAGATTGCGACAGAGCTTGAACGAAAAGGACCGTGTTGTTGTCCAGTTGCAACAGAAAGTTGCGGAGCTTGAAGATGCGTGTCAGGATGCGCAAGTGCAGCTCAGAATCGCAACTGAGGATAATGTATGTTTTTGTTTGATTAATCCGTGTGTTAGTGATTGATTTTAGTGTTTTGTTTAGTTTTGTTGATTGTGATTGTGTTTATTGAAGATGAAATTGTTGAGGGAGCGTGATTCGTTTGCCATGACTGCCAAGAAGCTAAGTCGCGATTTAGCCAAGGTGAGAATTTTTTCATAACTAGAGAAATTTATGTAAGTGCATATTTATGTTTTGAATTTTTGTGATTGTAATGATTATGATTTGTAATTAACATTGAAAGGAATCTGCGGTGCTTTTAAATTATTTAAGAAGATTTAATTGAAAATTTACGTATGTTGTTGATTGTAATTTGTTTATCAGTACCTTTATGCTGATGTGGATGATAGATAAGTAAATTTTGTACTGGACTTGTTTATTTCCATTGCGATATCAGAAACTGCATTAGTTCGTTTATAAAGTGTTTTGAAAGATTTTGACTTTATGAATGGAAATGTGTGTGAGATTAATTGATTTACATGTTTTTAAAAAAAATTCAGTTGTTAAGGTTTGTTTCGAATCCTTTTTTACACCGGATTAGATATTGAGTTTATCATTATGGTTGTGAGAGAAGCCTTTTTTTTTACGTTATTCAAATGTGTGCTTAAGCATTAAAAAACTTGTAGTAAATACCGTTTTTGTATACTTATTTTGTATTGCAGAGGGTGCTGCTTTCATGTGTTTTCATGGCTTCAACATCATTCATTGATATAAATTTTGTGTCATTTCTAATAGTTTTACTAAATAATTTCTCGTAGTATATAAATTTGTATGTATATTTTGGCACCTCATTCTAGTCCTTGTGCTAACCCCAGAATGACTGTTATAGATTCACACATTTTTTTTCTTTTGACATTTGGTAGTAGTTTTAAAACCTCTAGACTAATATATAGTGTGACACCTCGGACTTTATTTCCTTTTGGCAGTTGGAGACATTCAAACGACAGTTGATGCAGTCACTGAGTGAAGATGATTCATCTGTAAGGATAGTCAGGCATTTTAGAACTTTCATTGTCTTTCCCATTATAGTTCCCTTTTCTCCATTCCTTTTAAAGATCTTTACTGCTTATCATCAGCAGTTAATTTTGATTTTAGACTTGTTCTAATAAGCTTGTGGGTTTTTCTTTAGCAAGCTGAAACTGTTGACATAGAGACTTGTGAAAAAATCCCCAAAGCCTATCCTACCACAGGTAAATTAGTTGAGATTTTAACTTTGATGTATTCTTTCAGTATGAATGATGAATAGCAACTGTTATGTTTACATTACATTATGGAGATTTATTTTAACAAGATGTTTTCTTGTGGGAAGTGTGGTTTTAAAATAAATTTATATTCTGTGTGTGAAACATTACCTAAATTATCATCTATTAGTTAAACTAATCACAATCCATTAAGAATTCTAGTTTTACTTTTAATTAAATTTAATATGAAGAATTTGATAAGTTAGGGACCCTGTCAGTTTAACTTTTCATTCATATAGAATATGATTGGGTTTAAATACTCTTGTCTAGTTCCAGAATAGAGATGGAAGAGCACAATCTGTACTCTACAGGCATATGACCCGATATAAATCAATAAAACTGACTACAGAGGTCATCTGTTAGTCACTGTTTTTATCCTTTTATTTCCTTC
The DNA here is from genome assembly GCA_008931105.1 of Oenanthe javanica. NCBI lineage: Eukaryota > Viridiplantae > Streptophyta > Magnoliopsida > Apiales > Apiaceae > Oenanthe > Oenanthe javanica. The sequence continues at coordinate 2,611 of QRFB01001926.1, read as the reverse complement.
TTTACAGAGGTGAATAATGGCTACATGATACAACGTTCTTTAAGCGGATCTACAGATAATGGTAACACCATAACTGATGGTACCTGCAGTCATTCCAGTGGTATTTTTAACAATAGTATGGCATTGTTTTCTTTTTAATTTTATGAACCAATGTACATGTTGGATCACAGCCTTGATGCAAACTAGCCAAAGATCTTCGATTTCTCCATATATTACACCCCGGCTTACTCCAACTGCTACTCCAAAAGTGTATTCAACAAATGGGTCACCGAGAAGGTATTCTTCTAGTGAATCTCCTCAGACAACCTCTGGGGCTACTTCACCTACAAAATCACAGTATGATGGACGGGCATCACTGTCTTCTTGGTACCCATCAAGCCAACAATCATCTGCTGCAAGTTCGCCTCCTCGTGGTCGCTCCACAGCAGGTGTTTCTGATTTATATTTTCTTTATGTCTCAGCTAATGTTCATAAGAAGGAGCTTAAAAGTATTAGCTGTCCTTCTGTATTGTTCAGTTGTCTTGTACTCATCACTTATTTACATGCCTTCTTTCAGTAATCAAAGTTGTAAATATTTGAAACTGTAATGCAGCTACCTGTTATTGATACACTCTATAATAAGATTCTCTAAAATATTCTATTTTGACTCCTATAGTTGGTTCCATCACTTTGTTTCTATAATATCTAACTCTTTTTGTGCTCTAAATTTTCAAGCACGCACACCCCGGATTGATGGAAAGGAGTTCTTCCGGCAAGCTAGGTTAGTCATTATTTTGCTAATTGCTAGTCAATATTTCCAGATGTTAGTAACTACGCAGATATCACAAAATGAATATCATGTTAGTTCCTGTTTCATTATTAATATTGGTCCAGTGAGTAACTAAAGCTGTGTGTCAAAAAGTCTCATTGATACCTATCAAAGCAATATGTACTATATAATAGATTTTATAAAAGTCATCAGACATTTGACCTGATTATTGGTACTTCGGCTAGGTGAATGTAGCAAAATTTATTTAATTTAGTTCTCCTTCTTTCATAACAGGAGTCTTTTTGAGTGTTATCGTATCCAATATGTAATATGCTAAATTTAAATTCAGATTAGTTCAAAATATTATATTACGATCTACTAATCAAGTTCTGCATATAAATTTTTTGTTCTAAAGTGTTTTATGACAAACTCTGATTTTTCATGATTTATTCAATAATTTGGGAACAAAATAATCAAACTGTGGAACTGGAAGCTTATTTTTTGATACTTTAATGGGAATGTTATTGACTGTTTAATGATGTGGTTTCAGGAGTCGTTTGTCATATGAACAGTTCAGTGCTTTCCTGGCAAACATAAAGGAACTGAATGCTCAAAAGCAAACTCGCGAGGTGGTTACTGAACTTCAGATTCCCATTCTATAAGTTCGGTCGAAATGTGTTACTGTTGTTTTTACATAATGAACCAACAATTATATGTATCTTCTTATTTCAGGAAACATTGAGAAAGGCAGAAGAGATTTTTGGAACAGATAATAAAGATCTTTATTTGCTATTTCAAGGATTACTTAATCGCAATACCAAGTAATTTTTTTCTGTTGTCGTCATTAATTACTCAATTAAATCTCTTTGGTTAGTCTTTTCTTTCCTTGTCAAAAACTTATATACTCCTGTTCTGTAAATATGTTTCAGGAGTTGATTCGGAGCGCCATATGAGAAACAGTATAACTCTGTGTCAAACAAGCAGTTTCCTTTGAGGATGTAACCCCCCTACCAGTTAGAAGGCAACTAAAGGCTAAAATCATTTTATCCTGCTTCAATAGGAGGATCCTGTAATCAAGGCTTTATGAACTTGTATGCTACATTAGTTATTGGACTAGTTCTATCAGATGCTGATATCTCGCTTCCGAGATGCTAAATAGCCCTAGCATGATTATGCTTTATTGTGGAGCTTTGTGTAAATTAGAATTCTTCTAAAAGGCATATTCAGATGTTTGTGTGGATTTTATGACTTCACAATGGTGTTGGATATATCTGTTAAATACATGAAGGGTAGGATCTTTTAGGTGTTTATGCTGGTTCCTCATTTGGGCAATATGTGGAATGTGTGAAAATAATTAAGGAGTGTCTTAAAATTTTCTTTTAATCTTGGCTTTTCGACCAACAAACTGCTATAAAGCAGAATGTTTTTTAATTGATGTTTGTTAACTGGTCCTGACCTGGACTCATATAATTGACATTTGATTATCAGGGATTATCATATACCTANAGGAGAGGGAAAAATTGGACTCATATAATTGACATTTGATTATCAGGGATTATCATATACCTAATGTATGTGGATTATGATATTAGTTTTGTTCAAATAATTTTATAGAAATTAAATAAATTTATTATACAAATATACAATTTCTTTTGCAAATAAAATTGCTTAAAACAATTTCAAACATCCTTCCTCCAACTCGGGTAGCAGAAAAGTACCACGTATAATATACTACTGTAACATAGTAGTAGTAATCTATTTCCACTAATATTCGGTTCATTTGTCTGTGCCTAATTGCATATCTGAAAATAAATTAGATCCATTAGATTTATTATACTGTTTGAAAAAGAAAATAAACAATGA
>QRFB01001925.1:0-59732 GCA_008931105.1 Oenanthe javanica | reverse complement strand
TTAACATTGATTTCTTTGTGACTTCATGTTCTTGATTGTCTTCTGGTTAAGTATCTTTTCTTTTAGTTGAGTTACATAAGTTATAGTGTTACAAGTTTAGACACTCTGCCTTTCAATTTTTGACGTCGACAGTGCATTTCCCCGAAAAGTTGGCCTCATTTCCACCCGGGCCATCGGGCACTTCCAAGAGGTGGCCTCTAGCCGTCAGCTAGCACTTCTGGGAGTTGGCCTCGATTCATCCGGGTGAAATTCCGAACATTAAAAAAGGAAACTCATTTTTGAAGAAAGGAAACTTTCATTACTCAGAAAAAACATCACACATCAACGACTCCAACATTTGACGTGGAGGAGGCACAAAATCAACAAAGCAATTTAGCTCACAAGGATAACGAGCCATTAAATGGGCCGTCCTATTAGCTAATTTTCTAACAAACTTAACATTAAACTCTCTCCCTAACGCTGGCTTTAATCTGCAAGCTTCTAGCACATGACCGAGCTCTAACTGATATTCAATCCCTTTGTTGATGGCTTGCACAGTTATGAGAGAATCAAACTCAACACAAATGTTGTTGATCTGTCTATTTTTTTACCCAGTACAAGGCCTTGTTAATGCCTATCGCCTCTACTTCTAGGACTAGAACTTCCCCATCAAAACGCATTACTCTCCCTCCCTTAAAGCTATCATTATGGTCTCTGAGAACCATAGCGACTGAAAAAGATGAGGCACCTTGTCTTACTGACGCATCGACGTTAAGATTTAGACTCCCAGGTACTGGGGCTACCCATCGTGCATCATCAACTTGTTTAGTACCCCCACCTGAAGCCATCAAATGATCTATTTTATTTCTAGATGTCTTCCAATCTACTAGTTGCTTCAAGCTCCACTCCACCACACCACAAACTGAGGCGAGACTACTCTATTCTCCCGTACCTTTTTGTTTCTAAAAAACCATATTCCCCAAAGCGTCATGGCAATTAAATTTAAATTCTCATAGCTCTCAGAACTTAATTTCGCCAGAAGCCACACTGAGGCATCCTCAACTTCCCACATATCAAATTGAATTCCACTTTGTTGCCAGCATTGAGACGCAAAGTCACAATAAAAAAATAGATGGAACAAATGTTCCACATCTGAACCACACATGGGCAAATAATTGGCACTCCATCACTTATTTTTTGGAGAATAATACGAACGGGAATATTGATTCTGCAGAAACCCCATAAGAAGAACTAAACTTTAGATGGTATCTTCAATGACCATAGTTTTTTCCACCCTACAGACTGAGTATTATGATCATGTTGGGCCTTGGCTTCTAGCCACACCTGATATCCTGATTTAATAGCATAACGCCCATCTTTTGTATGAACCCAAGCAATTCAGTCACTAACCTCATGCTGAGGAATTCTAGTTTCCAAGATGGCTCTAGCATCAACCGCATCAAAGGTTTCTGTGACTTTACCTTCATCCCATTCAAGTAATCCTGGCTTAAACCAATTATATACTTTTTCATTCCTGTTGTGACCATACTCCTTACTTTCGACCATAAAATGTGATTTCTTTTACAACAAGGGATCCTTGCAAACACTTATGCTCTTCCCGTCCCTTAGCACCCACTTGAAGCCCTTCTTCAACCTTTCCTGCTCTTGACTAGGGGTGAGCATTCGGTTCGATTACTGATAACCGAACCGATTAATTGAAAAAAATTTAGTTCGATTAACCATTTTATAAAATTCGGTTCGGTTTTTTGTAGAGTGTTTTTGAAATTTTGGATATTCGGTAATTCGGTTATTAACCGCGGTTAACCGCGGTTAACCGAGTAACTGAATTTAATAATCGATATAATATTATATTATATTATATATAATATTATGTATAATATACATATATTAATATTATATATATATATATATAATATACTCCCTCCGTCCCACCCAATTGTTTATATTTGGGTTGGGCACGGAGGTTAAGAAAATTGTATAAAATAGTATGAAAGAGAAGGAAAAATGGGTAAAGTAGTGGGGTCAATTGATATTTAATTAATAGATTTGAAAAGGTGGAAAAAAGTAGTGGCTGAAAGTAAATTTTATAACATAAAAGTTTACTATTTTTGAAAAGTTTCGAAATGTAAAGAATTGGGTGAGACATCCAAAAAAAGGAAAGTGTAAAGAATTGGATGAGACAGATGGAGTATAATATATTAATATATAATATATGTATTATATATATATATATATTAATATATATCATATATATATATATATATTAATATATATATATATATAATATTAATATACATAATATATAATATACAATATTTTATTATAATAGGTAGTTATTTTTCAGTTTTTTAATTTTTTAAATAAATTTCGGTTTATAAATTCAGTTTTCGGTAATAACCAAAATAATAAATTCTATTTCGGTTAAAAACCAAATTAATTCCGGTTCAGTTTTCAGTAGCATTTTTCTACTAATTCGGTTTTGGTTAACCGGAATTTTTTTTGATTTCGGTTAACCGAATACTTACCCCTACTCGTAACAATAGCTTAGCATTCCAATTTTGAATCTTTTTCACACCTTTTCTTTGACAAAATTGATCACCGATTTCTTAGATCTACCAATAAGAGATGGTAGACCCAGGTATCTACTCTTAGTCAGGTCATTCCAAACTCTTAAAATACTTGAAATTTCTTGTTGCTTGTCCCTCCTGACATTCGAACTATAAAAAATACTCGACTTTTGATAATTAACAGCCTGCCCCGATAATAACTCATACGAATTCAGAATGTTTTTTATGTTCTTATTTTTTTATGAATTCAAAATGAAGAAAGTAAGTAAATTGTTAGCAAGAGAAAAACAAACTTTATTGATTCAAATATTATGTCTCATATATTCTAAGACATTATATGTTCATATATATATATATAATAGCAAACCACATAAGTTTTTAATATCATGCCATGATCACAGCCTACATATCAGCTATATGGTGATCTCAGAATTTATTTTAAAATAACAAACAAGATAGATATCAGGGATTCGTGTGTCGCAAATTAATATCCCATATCAGCAGTCCTAAACACAGCTTTCAACACTCCTCCTTGCTTTAGGACCTGCAAATATCAAGTTTTGTTCGCAGAATCTCAAACTTGCTAACTAACAATGGCTTGGTCATTATATCCGTAATTTGATCATTTGTTCTGCAGTAGACAAGAGTAATAGATCCTTCCTTTTGCACATCTCTTAAAAAATACAACTTAATGTTAAAGTGCTTAGTTTTCCCATGAAAAACGGGATTTTTAGACATCGCAATAGCAGCCTGATTATCAACAAGATTTTTCGTACTTTTTTCATGCTCTAAATAAATGTCAACCAAAATTTTCCTCAACCACAGAGCTTGATTAACAGCAGCTGTTGCAGCAACAAATTCTGCTTCAGCGGTAGATTGTGCTACAGTTTCCTTTTTTTTGAGCTCCAAGAGAACATACCAGAATCAAGCATGAAGCAATATCCTGATGTACTTCTCATATCATCAACATAACCTCCTCAATCACTATCTGCGAAACCAAGTAGCTCAAACTTTTCGCTCCTTGTGAATTTGATGCCAAAATCACTTGTTCCTTTAACATATCTTAGCACCCTCTTTGCAGCCTTAAAATGTCATTCGCTTGGACAATGCATAAATCTAGACAAAATACTTACGACATTTAAAATATCAGGTCTCGTAGCTATGAGATACATTAAACAACCAATCATACTTCTGAAATATACCTCGTCAACTTTGTCTGCTCCATCTTCTTTACACAGCTTTACTTTCAAATTCATTAGCGTGTTCATTTCTTTACATTCGTCCAATTTAAAATTCTTCAAAATTTCCTTGGCATATTTCTTTTGACATATGAACACTTCATGTTCATTTTGTTTAATTTCCATTCCAAGGAAAAATGTCACAATCTGAGGTCCGTCATATCAAAAATTTCCATCATTTCTTGCTTAAACTTCTCCACAACTCTTGGTGAGTTTCCTGTCACAAGCAAATCATCCACATAAATTGCGATGATAATAATATCACCTTCATTATGCTTAACATATAATGTTGATTCAGAGTAACTTTTAGCAAATCCTACACCTTGCAAGTATTTGTTGATCCTGTTATACCAAGTCATTGGAGCCTGTTTCAAACCGTAAAGAGCTTTTATAAGAAGATAGACCTTGGCCTCTTCTCTTCTCTTTATATAACCTTCAGGTTGCTCGACATATATCTCCTATAATATACCATTCAAAAAGGCTGACTTGACATCTAAATGGTATACCTTCCAATTCATTTGTGCTGCAACTGCGAGTAACAATCTGATGATCTCGAGTCTAGCAACGGGTATAAAGGTATCTGAGTAGTCCACACCAGGTATTTGAGCATAACCTTTAACCACGAGCCTCGCTTTGTACTTATTCACAGATCCACTGCATTAAGCTTAGTTTTGTACACCCATTTGACTCCAATAACTTTTCTTTTCCGGGGACGATCAACCAACTACCATGTTTTATTTTTCTCAATCATGAACAATTCTTCATTCATTGCATTTATCTAGTATTGTTCATTCTTGGATTCTTCATAGTTTGTAGGTTCATACACAGAAACATTGCACATTTGATATATATTAGAAAGTGGTCTTGTGCCTCTACGGGGTATGTCATCTACAATTTCATCACCCCCAAATTTCATTTTGGTTTATCGTGCCCCAGTCAAAATGATCAAATTTTGAATCTTTTGAAATTAAATCCATCTTTTTTTCATCATCCCAATTCCACTCTTCATCACCATAAAATGCACATTTATGCTAAATAACAATATTTCCGCTTTGAGGCTGAAAAATTCTGTAATTAGTTTTTGTAGCCAAGTTTTAACCAATAAAAATGCTTGGCAATGCACTTTTATCCAATTTATCTTTTTTAACACGAGGAACATGAGTGAAGCACAAACATCCAAATACTTTAAGAAAATTTAGAGATGGCTTATCTCCATACCAGACTTCAAAGGGTGTTTTATCGCCTGAAACTCTTGTGGGAAGCCTATTTTGCAAAAACACAACAATGTTTGTTGCTTCCGCCCAGAATTTATTTGGCAAGTTTTTCTCATAAAGAATACATCTTGTCATATCCAAAATAGCTCTATTTCATCTTTCGCTAACTCCATTCTGTTGTGGAGTGTATGGAGTAGTTAATTGATGTTGGATGCCTGATTACTCGTAAAAATGATTAAATGCTCCTGAAGTATATTCTTTGCCATTGTGGGATCTGATGGCTGAATTTCACGACCACTCTCTTTCTCAACTTTTACCTTAAACTTCCAAAACACTTGGGCAACCTCTGATCTGAATTTCAAAAAAAAAATCCAACACATACGAGAAAAATTATCAATGAATATAATGTAATAAAGACTACCATTCAGTGAATGTGTCCTTTGTGGGCCTGCAATATCAGTGTGAATTTACTGCAGCTTCTTTGTTGCCCTCCATGTTGTATTTGGAAATGGTTTCCTTGCTTGCTTTCCAAACTGACATGCCTAATAGTTAGAAACATGATCATCAAATTCTGGAAGATCTTTTGCCATCCCTTTGGATTTCATCTGTCGAAGTCCTTCATCGTGGTAGTGCCCAAACCGCTTATGCCATAACTCAGCGTTATTTTCTTTGCTCGAGAAAGCAATTTGTTTTTTCTCCATTCAATTTAGAGCAAAACTTTTCCCCTTCATTTTCACTTTAAAAATATCATTACCGCTAGCATCCTTAATCAAAAAACTTTTATCTTCAAACAAAACCTTATAACCCTTTCCAGTTAATTGTCCAATAATTAGCAAGTTTTGATCAATCTCAGGAACATACAATACATCAGCAATAAATTTTGTACTTGAACATGTTGATATTGCAACTGTACCATTCCTTCCACAGATATGTACTTGCCATTTCCAACTCTGAATTTTGATGAGTTTGCAGTGTGTAGTTCTCTGAATAGATCCTTGTTATGTGTCATGTGATTCGTACAACCACTATCAATGAGCCAACTATCACTTGATTCAATAGTTGAGAAACACGTAGCGACGAATAAGTGATCCTCTTCCTCTAGATCTGCAGTCTTTGCCTCCTGTTCGTATTGCTGATTTCTATTTCGGCATGTAACAACTTCATGCCCTATTTGATTGCACTTAGTGCACTTGGCGTCGGGTCTTTTCCAACATCTAAATGGAAGATGTCCCTTTTTTCCACAGTATTGACAAGGTGATAAGTTCTCTTCGAGTTTCCACCCTTATTTTGGAACTGATTACTAGCTACATATTTATTGTTTAGAATCTGATTTCTTTTATTCTTTTCTGCATCTTTATACTTGGCTAATAAAGCATCCTCAACAATCTGGTCTTATCTCATTATTATTCGTTACTCTTGGGCTTAAAATGCATTTAACAACTCAGTCAAGGTAATTTGAGACATATCTTTTGTGTTCTCCAACGTGGTAAGTGATGCCTCATATCTTTCGGGCACGGTCACAAGAAGCTTTTGCACAATTCTTGAATCAATCAATCTGAGTACTCTTTCACCATTTCTGACTCCTTCATCCTTTGCAATTCAAAATCTCTTAACAAATTCAGCACTTTCATTTCTCGTATCTTTTCGTCACCAACATATTCCTTTTTTTAAATAATCCCATATTTCTTTAGCTATTTTGAGAGACATAATTCATGTGAAGATGCTTGTTGAGACTGCTTCAAATAAAGTTGTTTTTGCCTTTGACTTTCTAATTTTCCTATCCTTATGATGCTTGATCTGAGCTATTGTAGGGTTATTTGGTAGCGGAGGAATTTCATAGTCTTCTTCAATAGCTTTCCATAGATCTAAAGCTTCCAGGTAAGCCTTCATTCGTACTACTCAAAGCTGGTAGTTTTCTCCATCAAAGATAGGTGGAGCAAGATGAGTAAGACATGATTCAGCTTCCATTTCACAGATCCCTTAAGAAAAGGGCTCTGATACCAATTGTTGTTTTTATAAATTCAAAATGAAGAAAGTAGGGATATTTCCAGCAAGAGAAAAACAAACTTTATTGATTCAAATGTCATGTCTCATATATTCTAATATATTACAGGTTCACACACACACACACACACATACACACACACACACACATATATATATATATATATGATAGCAAACCACATAAGTTTTTAATATCACGTCATGATCACAGTCTATATATCAGCTATATGGTGATCTTAGACTTTATTTTAAAATAACAAACAAGCTAGAAATCAGGGATTCATGTATAACAAATTAATATCCCATATCAGCAGGTAATATCCCATATCAGCAATCCTAAACACAGCTTTCAACAGTTCTGAGCCTCAACTGAATTAGCACGAAAGAATAAAAACTATCATCTGTAAAAAACAGATGTGTAATGGCAGGAGCACTTCGACTAACTTTACAGTCATGAATATTACCACAAGCCTCATCATGTTCTATAGATCGATAAAGTCTCTCCACACACAAAAGAAACAAATAAGGTGACAATGGATCTCCTTGACGTAGACCACGCTTTGGAAATATGGGTCCAATTAGAGAGCCATTAAAGTAGACAGTGTACTGGACGGAATGAGCACAAAACATGATCCATTTTATCCATACCTCATAAAACCCCATTCGAATCATTCTCTTCTTCAATGATGACCAATCAACCATGTCGTATGCCTTGCTTATATTTAGTTTCAGAGCTACTTCTCCATCATTTCCTGATTGTTTCCTTTTCATGTAATGAAAAACTTCAAAAGTTATCAAGACATTATTCGAAATATTCCTTCCTGGGACAAAAGCGTATTGTTCCTCCGAAATACACCAAGGAAGAATCAGTTTCAGTCTATTCACCAAACACTTTGCAAGAATTTTGTACAAGATATTGCATAAAGCTATCGGCCTTAGATCTTTCATACACTTTGTATTTTTCTTTTTAGGGATTAGAACTATATTTGTGACGTTTAACTCTGCTGGAAATTTGACTGAGCTCAACCACTCCTTGCAACTATTAAACACTTCTTTCCCAGACTCGGTCAGAAATTCTAAAAGAACGCCATATTTAGACCATTTGGTCCCGATGCTTTATGAGGATGCATGCTCTTTACTGCTACTATAAAATCCTTGAATGAGATGTCTGCAACCAATTTCATGTCCTGGTCCTATGTTACACAAACTTCATCCTCCTCAATACCATTATCATTTCTCTCCCTGTCGTCGAGAAACACTTTATTCAAGTAATCCACCACCACCTTATGCATTCCTTCCTTATCAGAAACTACCAGATCATGTTCAGTTTTCGAGTGCGAAATATAATTAGTTTTCTTCCTAGATGAAGCATGAGCATGAAAAAACTTCGAATTGGAATCTCCCTCAGCTAGCCAAAAGATTTTTGCTCTTTGCTTCCAGTATGCTTCCTCGTGAATAAATAGCTCATTTAACTTGTCTCTTTCAACGAAGTACTGTTTAATGCTATATTCATCTTCTTTGTCTGCTAAATTATTCAAAACCTCTTTCTGCTTGCAAATTCTCTCTAAATTTGTGAAAAACGTTTCTTCCCCATTTAGCCATGAAGTTTGAAATAGAAATCAGTTTTGGAAGTAGGTGAATCTTAGGTAAGCTGTCCTAATATCTACTAACTTCTGCATGAAAACTAGGCTCCCTAAGGCACGTATTCTCAAACTTGAATCTGAACTGCTTTTTAGTAACTGAAACATTACAAACATCAAGACAAATCGGCTCATGATCGGAACTAATAGTATGATAAACAATTTGCTTTTCATAGCTCTACTATTAATAATTTTTTCTGATAGAAAGCGCCCCACAAGACAAAGATCATACTTATTAATCTCCTCAGTATCTTCTTCGAAAACCAACTCCTCATTTTCCTCTCCCTCGATATCTAATTTGGCCATCTGCTCATCAATATCATTAATATTCGCCATTATAAAACTAAGGAACTCCCACAGATTCCTAGACAAATGATAGGAATATTGGAGAGAGAAACACAGCTCTCACAAGCAGTGGCAGAGCCAGGACTCAATTTCAGGGTACTCCAAAAAAATAATTGCATCGTGAACTGATGATAAGTTGTTCTAAAAATAGCAAGAAAAGGATGACAACATAGTATTTCTCAATGCAAAACCTTATTATCAATCCCTGAACCCAAGCAGGGGACGTTAACTTTGGTAACATACAGCATATATAAGAGAATTATCTAGGATTTTCAGGGTACTCCATGGGTGCCTCTCGGCACTACATGGCTCCGCCCCTGTGTCTACATATGTAGTGTTCCTGTGTTAGGCAGAAGTTCAGGATGAGCGGTCGCTTACTCTCGCTATAGAGTGGCTCCGCCCCTGCTCACAAGGAGAGAAAAAACTAGAATGCAACTTCCCTTGAGTGTTCTATTCCGGTGTCACTATGCTTTGTTTCTTTCATTTCTCGTAGTATACAGTTACTAATACGATTAATAATATAATAGTATTTTTATACATTAAATAATAATAAAAATTATTGAGAAATTAAGAATAAATATAAAAAAAAATTATTCATGAAACATAAACTAGAAATTCATAAAAATAAAAATTCCTGTTATGCCTAAGCGTAGCTAATTCGAGGGTATATACCATTTTTAATTTGATCATCAGCTTTTAAAATTCACAAATTTTAATAAACTATGAACTTACATGTCGTAAGAAAAGTTAGAGATAAATTTCAAACAAAATTTAGATATTTTAATTTATATATTTAAGGAGAGTATATTTTTATATTCAGATTTGCATAAAAATATTATCTTAATATTTTATTTAAATTGATAAATTTTTACATTCACCGAGTCATAACAGGAGGAAATTATTCTAGTTAAGACACGTACATCCATCCTTACTTTGCTCATTGCAAAACAAACCATTTCGAAAGATTAAATTTATTTATTACGCGAATAAACCCGGGCCGCCAATTGTGTTATAATTTTAAAATTCTAATATAAAATTTTGAATTTCTTTTAAAAATGTATAATAGGCCTCCTCGAAATTGTAAAAATAAGACTCCGTAATTGAATGAAATACTACAAATGCGATTAACAATGATAAGACTATTGTAAAATTTGTATTTAATTAAAAAAGACGAGCACGTCTCAAGTAAATCGATATGTTTTTTATTCTACCTGGGCTAAAATACTGATTTCGCCCTGAATAACGATATATCTGTAAATATGGTTAGGGTCCATATGGATGATGCGACAATTTATCTGATTTTCATGAATAGTTTGGACTTCGAACAATCAAATTGAACGGCTGCTGTGCAAGAAGACATGCGGATCTCATCAAAGATGGACCATATATACCTTTACAGTTGCAGCATGACATGAGACAACAATGATATGTACTGATATATATACCAAGTGTTATTGTCTCAATTTCTCGTTCAGACCGAAAGAAAAAAGGCGAAGAATATATACCTCATCAGCTCTTTCTTATCACTACCTTTCTTTAAACTCTCCCCCCCATTTTTTGATTCAATCCTTTTTGGACTGCGCATAAATACAAAACATAGTCGGTTCAAGATAACGTCCCTTCCGAGCAGGAATTCGAGTTATCGGGGTCAAAATATTTCGATGTCAAAAATTGTCACAAAAAAAAAATTAATGAGGTCAAAATTAAAATATAATTCTATAAATTTATTTTTTAAGTAGGGTCAAAAATAAAATTTACTACTAAAAAACCAAATTTTAAAAAATTTAAAATAGAAAATTCCGAAAATTTTAAAATTTGAGTGGAATCAGTTGCACCCGCGGCTGACTATACATTGGCTACGTCCCCTCAAATTCCAATCAGCTAGCTTTACTTTATCGACAAGTATCTGTAAACCCTATAAATACACTCATTAGGATCCGATTCTAAAAATGTAAAGAAGAAAGAAGCTAGAAAAATATGGGGTGGTTTACGAGAGAGAGGAGAGGAATAAGCTGGGTGGATCAGAGCCTAGACTCAATATCTGCACCTCCAGCTCACTTGCTAATGTTTTTTGGATTACTTATGCTGGTTATGTACTATTCAGCTCGGTCTGAGTTCGAGGAAAAGATGAGAGAAACGAGGATGGAGTTGAGGTTGTTTCTGGTGATCTTGTTGCCCTTGCTTGTGATATTAGCAACTCATCTAACAATCAATTGGTCTGATGTTCGAGATACGTCACAGGTGGTGTACGAAACGTTACATGAAGAAGGAAGCTCTCCGTGGGGTGTGGCCTTAGTGTTGCTGCTGGTTCTCCTCATGGTCAATTATCATTCTTCTATTCACTCAGCTTGGTTTCGGCCCTAGCTAGCTAGCTGTTCATGTTCGAATATAAGCAGTTTTGTAGTCGGTTCTGTTGTGGTGAAATCAAATTATGCTTTGATTGCTACCTACTTATACTAATATATATATATATGCACATACTTAATCAATCAGAATAAACAGCTTGAGTATTTGGATTAATCCATGTTTAGTCGTTTAGATAGAGGCTGTATCCACTATTACGAAACACAGTTATGATCAATGAGCACATTAATAAACTATTATTTCATGTACACAGAATAATCAAAGTACCAAGCATTCAATAATATGAATACAAAAATCGTGTATAATTAGTTGACTATAACGAGGTCGATCAACATATAGATGAATCTGGACACGTCGAATTATTATAGACAGTGTAACAGAAGTGCTCTGAGAGATGAGCGATCATATTTGAATTTTTTTTCGATCCTACCCTTTTAAAGTTCTTTATATAATTTGTACGGTATTGTGTTGTCCCTTTGACTCTTTATATGTATTTTAACGTGCATAAAAAACATAGTTTTATAAATTGTTTTCCAAATTTAAATTATTAATATCATTATTTAAATAGGTTCAAGAATCTTAAAGTTATTTTTAGATAACTCTCTAAAATTAACATTCATTAGAATACAATATCAAGGTTATTTTTGTAAATATAAGGGGTAATATTCTATTATTACAAAAATGTCATCCATTTTTTATACTTAAAATGCTCATGAATCATGACTTTAGGTAATTTATCTAAAATTAACTTTAGATTCTTTTTACCCAAATATATATGAAATACCGATATACTAATATAATAAAATATAACTTTAGTTATATTTCTATAAGGTATAAAAGTAATTTTTATTAATTACCTTTTCTGATGTTTAAATATTTCATTATATTTTTATTTGTACTAATTATTTATTTTTATTTCAAAATTCATAAATACGTATAAAAATATTATAGTATTTTCATTAAATATCTTTACATTAATTATACTTTATATTTTAACTTGTATTGAATAAAAAAATTATTTAATTTTAATTTAATTTATAATATTTTCTTTTCTGTATATATAATTAATTATTATATAATTGTTGTAATATAATTGTCGGATTTTGAAAATAATAATAAATAATCATTTTTTGAATATAGCTATTTATTATAGCTAATATAATTGAAATACAATTTCTTACGGGTTCATTAAATTTTACATAATATTTATTTTATATTATTTTAGCTAATCCTACTCCCGTTAGAGATGCTCTAGGAGAGTTGTATCTAATCAGTTGATCAGATTGAGGCCAACACGGATGAATCTGTGCAGGTCTGAGTTCTATAGACAATGCAGCAGAAGTGCATTTAGAACTGGACTCAACTTCCTAAATTTTAGGAGCATGTCGTTACCCATCATAGATGAATTTTGAACGTGACTTAATCCTAAAAATGTGATAATATTATCCTATATATGTGTCGATAAATATATGCATCGATAATTATTGTGCTTGTTTGGTATATTGTAGGAAGAAACTTCTTAGAGGAAGTTCCATTTCCTGTCTATATGAAATTTCTGGGAAGTTGAAAAAAAATTTGGTTAACATTTTAAAACTTATACTTCCTGATCATCTATTTTAGTTGATATAATATTTTATTTCTTACATATTATTTATTTTATTTTAAGTCAATAATTTGTTTATTTAATATATATCTTAAAATATTTTTTTATTAAATTTAATTATTTAATTACTAAAAAAATCTTTCTTTTATGTTTTATTTAATTTATGAAATTTTGCATTATTAATGTTGATTTTTTTTTCTTTCTTAAATGTTTTATCTAATTATAATTATGCCTTTTCAATGTAATTATGAGTTTCAAAATTTCATTTTTTGTAATGACTAATTTAAATATTTTTTTCATTGTGATAATTTTTTTATTTATTAAATTTGTAATTATATATATTATAACATTTTTTAATGGTAGTTCTCCTCTTTTCAAATATTAATATATTATAATTTTAAAAAAATTCATGTATTATTGAATATTGAATTAAAATATATATGTAAATTATATGTGTGTGCAGTGTGTGCAGTGTTTTTAACCTAATATATATGTGCTAATATATATGTGTGTGTTTTGTATACGGGAAGAGTGGATTATCAAGGGGGACTGAGTCAGTGACTTCATATAATGTGTTATATGGGTATTTCAATTTTATATGCAACTCCTACTTTCTATCACTTTGACAATCAAACAATTTCATCAAATTGGGAAGTTAAAATTCCTACATCAATGCCCGCATACCAAACGACCTCATTATTTCATTCAATTTTTTAAGAGTTCTACCTGAGTTAGGATATATACTTGCTACAATTAAAAAAATTCCCGTATATGTGTCAATAAATTCATGGATGGATAATTATTACTTTATTCAAGTTTTAAGCCTACATAATTTAGGACACTAGTTACAACTGGACAAAAAATTATAAAAATAGTGTGTAAAGAGTATGAATATAGTTTGCATATATAGGTACGGAAAACAAGTCATATTAGTTGCGTTTGAATTGGAATAGGGTGTTATTCGTCCTCGTTCTCTTAAAACCTACAAATTTAATATTAAATATCATAAAATAGCCACAAACATTCATCGAATAAAATTGTCTACCTTGTTTAGACAATTATAAATCTAGTATTTTAATATTTTTAACAAATTTCTGAATTTAATGTTATAAAATAATTTCAATAACAAATGTAATGTAATAGAATAAAATGAACTTGTGTTGATCTCACCGAAATTTCTCCTTTAAGCGTATTTAGTAAATAGATTTTTATATATAGTTAGTCAAGCAGCTACTAAAGCGACAGAGACAAAGGTGCGTAAACATTTGACGCCGTTGAGTTTCTTAATTAGGAGAGTTCAGAAAGTTATGAAAAAGAACGTTACGTAGTTTCGGAAGAATATGTATTTAAAAGAATTGAATTTGATATTGGGATTTGCGGCACAGTTTGATATCCCTATAACTTGTACATTTGTACAAGTTTTATCCATGGAAAATATAATTATATTTTTTTAAAAAAAATATGTCATAATTATGAGAAAATGAACTCAACAAATCTAAATTTTTCCCTCCATAAAATTTTACCAAATTACAAGATTGATACCTTGCTAAAGTGACGTCAGGTATATATATAGGTCAAGTTATGGAATTTATATATAAACACACAAAGATAGTTTTGTAAATAAATTATATAATATATATTTAAAATAAAAAGCATCTCAGCTCCCTTTTTCTAGGATTCCAATATTAAGTTATGTTATATATTTTGATACTCCAACCGTTTTAAAATACGGTACTTTAAGGTGCATAAAAATGATATTTTTTTCTAAACAAATATTTAAATATTAAAGTTTTATAAAAAAAATTAAAAATAAATTACTAACTATAATTTTTATTCAACTTAAATTACGAAAACATTAGGCTACGACGAAGTGGATTATAGATTTCCAACATAAAAAAGCCTCTCCAAGTCACGAACATATTAATTATAGTCAACTGGACCATAATAATTTATTTTTTTTAACTAAGTTGTTTAATTTTATAAATAATAAACGGAAGGAGACTAGCTCCAACCAACCTCCAAAGAGGAAAGAGTACCAACGAAGGAGGTTCTAAAGAACCTGTTCAAAGCAGTCATAGTTACAAGCTTAACAAAGTTTAAGTAACAACAAATAGAATTAACTTAAGCAAGTTAAACAAAATCAGTGGCGGTAAAGTTCTGCGCTTGGCCACATGCCAATGGCCAATGCGTATATCCTTCGCGCTAGGCAATCCAACAACTGTCCGACCTGCTTCATGTGGAGTTGCACTTGCTGTTCCTGGGCTAGGGTGCTCCTGTTAGCTTCATTTGTGGCTGCACTAGAGTCCTCCTGAACTGGCCTCACCCTTTTGTCTGCTGCCTTTGTCTGTTGAATTGATTGTTGCCTTGTTCAGTGCCTTGTTAGCATGTTCCTGGTTCCTGCACTTCATATTACTTGTGACTTCCTGCATGGAATTAGATTGTAACATCTTGTGCTTGTCCTCATCCTTGTGCTGGACCTGTTTTGTAATCTCATGCACAGAGTCAAAATTAGCTTCTTTGGAAGTTTTGTAATCACCTGCACAGAGTCAGAATTAGCTTCTTTGAAAGTATGTTCCTTCTGAACTGGATCATTAGCACGAGCATCAGAATGAGAAGTTTCAGAGGAAGAAACATACTATGTGCTAGGATTAAAAGTTGTTGCCTGGTGACTAGCACTTTTCTTAACCATAGGCATAGTGTCAACCAATACATAGCAAAGAGCATTTGTTGGACTCCAGTTACAAGAAAGACACATCGGGCAGAAACCATCTTCATTGACATAACTTGGATTTGAGCAGGGAATCTTTCATTATGCAGTCATATAGAATACAGAACATAGCATAAAAAATGTAGATTAATGAGCAATTATGTCAACTAAAGAAAGAGTATCGATTTCTAGTATGTACTGTTACGAATCACCGAGTCGACCAACCAATTTGTAAGTTTATCCTTATAATAATATTAACCTATAACCCGTGCAAAATACGGAAGGAGTAATAAATAATATATTATATATTTTAAATTAAATAAATATTTAATTTGATTATTTATGTTATTAATATTTTTTATGTAATGTTGTACATGAGATAAATTATTTTTGAATCATATTTATATTATTTGTTTAATTTCTCATTAATATATTGTTATATATCTATAATAATTAACATAGATTAATAACTCGTGCAAAGAATTAATAAATTTTTATTAATAAAAAGAGTTTCCAATATATTAGAAAATATTTTAATTAAAATTTAAATAAAAGAGTGTGTTTTAATATATATAAAATTTTAATATAATTTTAATATTCAAAATTTTTTATTATAAAATTGTAATTTTAAATAAATTAAAGTGTTTGAGCGATGAGAAAATTGAAACATGCAATTAGATTTGAGTACAACTCTGTATTCTAATTAAAAAAGAAGTTCGTTTAGAGAAATATAATATAAAAGTATATATAATATAGATAGAGCACAATAATAAAATTTAATTAATATATATATAATAATATTATTATTTTAATATTCATAAAATTTAATTAATAAATTACGATATTAAATAAATTAAAGAGATTGACTAATAAAGAAATTAAAGCATGATTGTTTATTGATTAAAAGAATGTGTTTGAAATTGAGTAGGAGACACACTGTGTATTTGACTGTGTATTTGAAGTTGAGTGAAACACAAAAGGACCAGATCGACGACGGACCAAACATTTGTCCTTACGACTTTAATAATATAGTATAGATATCCAATTAATATTAATTGATTAATCGCTACACGTTCGTCTTTGATAATATATTTTATTAAAAATTTTAAATATCTACAACTGTTTATAGTTAAATATACTATTATAATTAGGGCTGAGGAAAACCGAACAGTGTAATTTCGGTTCGATTCAGTTCTTTTTTTTTTTAAATTTCGGTCTATTCGGTTTTTATTATATATTTATATAATATATGTTCGATAAATGCAGTTTTGCATTAATTATTGTATTATTAATTTATTATTTGGCCTATATATGAATCTACTTAGTTTTATTTATATATATTCATGTTTTCTTAAAAATTCACCTTATTTAATTTTCAATTGTTTTTAAAAAAAATGGACTGAACCGAATGGGCCGAAATAATTCGGTTCAGTCCGGTCCGGTACATAATAAAATTTTGGTTCGGTTTGGTTCCAAAAATATTGACTATTCGATTCTCGGTCTAGTTCGAAATATAATATATCATATTAATTCTCCCATTGATAATTCAAAATAATCGTTAATTATCCGATTATTCGCAAGAACAACATGCCTATTGGGATAGATATTGGTTCATGAGTTCCAAATATCATGTATGAGTTTTGTCCATTTCATACTCATATATGATGTTTGGTTGAAAATTTTTATTTTTAAAACACACAACTCAAATTCATAAGATATGAGTTTCTGATACCTTAGGGGGGAGGTGAGTACGAGTAATTAAATCAAAATTTTACTATTTTTATCTTTATTTTTAAAATAAAAAATTTATAATGATGTTATTAATATTTAATAAATAATAGTAATTTATTTTTCATATTAACTACACATATTTTTTTTATTTATGAACAAATATATTAAACTAACAAATTCATTCCATCATTCAACTAAACACATGATATCAAGAATGTTCATCCTGATTCCAACCCGATACCACTCGATGAACCAAACGACTCCTTAAGGCTTCGTTTCTATAATTTCTTCGGAAACCGTCAATTTCTTAGAACTGGGTAATAATTCGACAGTTCATAGTACCTTAAAAAAAATTAAAATACCAATTTTTGATTTATTGTTGCGTAATTCTAATTTAGACAACTATTTATGATAAATTGAATCATTTACACAACTATTTATGATAAATTGAATCATTTATTATTTAGGTGGATTGTGTAACCCACAAAAACCATGAAAATATATCTCACTTCCAAGAATGTTGTATTTATTTAATTGGGTTATGTCAAAGCAAATGAACTTAGATGGCCGTTTTAGAAATGTCAAGGGAAATTATATACAAAAAGGGAGATCAACAACAGGGGAATACAAATGGGAGAGGGATGAATTTAAATATGAAACAACAGAAAGATCACTGCCCTACTCAGTCCCTGACATTCAAGATTCATCAGCTGAAATACATTTTCAGATAGATACAAACAGGGGGATATTTTCCCAAGCAAAACAGAAAAATGGGAAACATGCCTCAAAATGAAGCATGATACCCTTATGCTAGTACTCAAATCTATAAACTGCCTCGAAATGAAGCATGATGGTCTGTTCATATATAAACAAAGGAGGCAAGGAGCCATTCTATAGTCTAATAATATAAAAACAATCACATTTACCATATAGAAGCTACTTGTGATAATATATCATGTAACACGAGGAGAACGCTTTACTTTTGGAGCTTTGAATCTCGCTGTCATCAATCTCGGAGGCCCTGAGAGGGAGGAGCTCTCAACAGTTTTTCTCTTTGAATTTCTAGATCCCTACAGTAATATTAAATTTAAATTAGCCAGCTTAAAAGATCCACATTCAAGAATTTATTCAGAAGTGAGAGCTACGAGCAAGAAAACAATTTGGCAATTCTAAATTGAAACCACTAAGTCGTACTCAAAAAGACTATAAAACACAGAGCATTTCCAGACTTTCGCGAAGTATTATAATCTCTCCGTCCCACTTTCATTGTGCATGGACCATAATCCACATTTTTAAGAATCACACATTACATTAATTAACTACAAAGATATATTTAATTTTTTCAGTTTACCCTTTAATTAGTAGCATACTTTTAATCTTGTATTATATTTTATTCTTCACAATTAATAAGATATAAATGGAACTCAAATGTTCAATATACCTTAATTGAATATGGCCAAAATTTTACGGACAAATAAATGGAAAATGTGGTCAATATAAATGGACGGAGTATGCATTTGCACAAGAAAGAGCTCCCTAATAGGTGATGCTCTACTAAAGAAAGAAAAAGGCAACTCTTACAAAGAAAAGTATCAAGGTTTTTTTACTTGCAAACTTCAGAAACCATCTCTACGGATGTAGATACCTAACCCAGTTCTGATCAAACACAGCAGCTAAACTAGACCAATTTTGTATAACATCAAAGAATCAAAGAATCCTAAGCCGCGAGCAACTCTAAGTAAATAGATGAGATCAACAAACTCGTGAAAATGCAGGGGGTGAACAACACAAATTTTCCAGAAGACCTCTCTTTTTGGACATGCTTGGGTTCAGCAGAACAAGGCTTATACATGAGTATGGTCATCTTACATGCATGTAATGATGCATAAGACTTCAACAAGAAAGAACTCATCTAGATCACATTAGATATGTACTACATCTGTTTAAATCTGATCAACGATACCAATATCTCCAGACATCAAGCAGCATAAATGCACTAAAATGATAACAAAGGTTCCAAGGACTAGGGGTTCAGATTAATCACTTGTTACAGCAAGATAGGATTAGGGGTGTAAATAAGTCAAGCTATTCAACAGCAGCTAGAGCTTGACTTGTTAAAAATTCAATTTGAATAAAAAATAATTGCACCAAGTTCAGTTCTCGAGTTATACATCTAGCCGAGCTTAAGCTTTTAACTTTTATCATTTTTAAATTATTATTTCATATATTTTGTCAATATTAGTAAGTACAGTCATTTAGACATTTTAAGCCGAACTCGAACTTATCGAACTTCAGATTTATGGCTAGGTCAAGCTGAGCTCGAACTTGACCCCAAACTTTTTAGTCAAACTTGAGCTCAAGGCTAATAATATTCAGATCGGATTGGGTCGTTTACACCCCTAAATAGGACTTCTATTCGCACATATTGATATAAAGCATTAAACAAGGTAAAAGTGACATCTCTATCCAGCCAAGAAAGATGGTCTACCTAGATCTCTCAACTACATATGTACTACATCTGTTTTGGTCAGATGAAACGTACTGATATCTCCAGGTGCTAAGCAGCATTTTATATATTAACCAGCTGCCTGTTGATGCATATAACTAATAAAAAGTGAACATTTTTATGTGTGTGTCTGTTATGACCAACTACACAAACTAATAAATTGCAGTCAGTTGATAGTCTCACTTATGATATGACTATGACACTGCATGACAGAGTATACAATAATTGTGGTAAAAGTGGAATCTGATATTTAATCCATCATTTATCACCGCCTAATTTAATATTTGCTTAGTATTTTACAATATAAGCAGGTGTTGTAGTATGCTAAATGTTGACTTTATGAAGCATAGGGTCATGGATTTGTATCATCAATTCACTCCTGACCTATAAACTTGAATATATTTTCCTAATGACAATTTAGCACTTCAATTATAACCCGTAACTTACGTCTATGCAAATGAGGATATTACTTATTAAAAGGCAAGTATAAGAATTCAAAAACTAATGAAAAAATCAATCAAGTGATAATCACCTCTTTAGCGACTTGAGAAGAATTAAGCCCTTTCTTCACTGTTACATTCCTGTTATGGGAAATACTATTCTTGCCTCCCAGTTGCGCCCGTCTTGTTTCTGCTGTACAGCCACGTAACACTGGTGTCACAGGATCACTTTTGGACTTTTTTATTGACTCTAATTCCCTGGAAAGTCGGGAAATCTCTTCGGTCTGTATCAGAGAGTCAGCTTCCAGCTTAGTCATGTTACTTTTTAAGTTTGCAATCAGATCTTCCTTTTCTTTGTTTGATGCCTGCAGTTCTTCCATACCAGCCAAAAGATTTTTGATCTTTTCATCTGCTTGTTCAACTTCAACTTCTTTATTCTTCAACTTTTTAGTTAAATCAGTCTCTTGCGTCTTATATTGGTTCCACACAAAATCCCTCTCCTTCAAAAGAGCAGATACTTCAGCCGTTTTCTTAGAATTTAGCTTCTCATTCTCCTGTTTTAGTTTCTTCAGTTCTTTCTCCAGTGGCTCCTGGAAAATAATACGAAAATCATAAACACATACATAACATAAACAAACACACATATACAGATAATGATAAAGCAATCAAACAAACTTACTTTTGGCTCAGCACATTTACGAGACAACAGGTCAAACCATTCCTTAAAATCTTCCAGATCACTTTGAGTACTCTCTGCATATTCACATTATAAATTAAACTCACGAAACTATATAAACACTATAACAAATACAGTTAGGACTCGTAACAAATCACCTAGGGTCGTTAATAATTACACACCGCAACTACCCCGATAAACAAAATATACCCCTATAATCACAAAAACTACACACAGATGCAAATAGTTATTAAATAAAGAATTAGGGCAAAGAATGAACCTAATTTAAGTTTATGCATCAAAGACTCGGTCTTCTTGACAGACAAAAGCATCTCAGCTTTCGCAGCCTCCACCATACGCTCCATCTCTCGAGCTTTACAAATCCTCCGCATCTGAAACACACACAAACATACAATAATCCAAAAACCCTAAATCAAGAAATCGAGAACTTATCATAATAACTAACTTACACCTAAAAAACTATATGCATTTAATAATTCAAAAACCCAATTAAAGAAATCGAGAAACTTATATATTTTTAACTTATAAGTTACTTTTCGGGTTTTCAACTTATAAGTTACTTACCGGACAAACAAACGGAAACCCAAATCGAGAAATACCTGTGAGCGTTGTTGTTTGAGGAGATTAACATCAGACATCCAACGGTCATGATGCAATTTAAGCCTATCTTGGAGAATTTGAAGCTGAGATTGTTGCTTCTGAATCATTGTAACAAGCCCATTGAAGATCACATTCCATTTTTTTCGATCAGCACGATGATTTGGATCTTTCAGTACTGCCATTTAATTGAAACAATAAAATTCGAGATTTGTTTAATTAATATGTTTGTTTGTGTGTGTAAGAGTGTGTGATTTGAGATGGAGAGAGCGTTTGGGGATTAGGGATTCAAAAAGAGTTACAACGGTCGTTTTATTTTAACTTTATTAACGAATCGGTAAAAGTTTGCGGTGAATCGGGTTTGATTCGACCCACTTTCTTTGGTACAGGCCCAGGCCCATAAGTTAATACCCGTGTGGCCGTGTTTTAGAAATACTAATTTCATTCCGTGATTTATAAATTAATTTTTTATTTATATTTTTATTGATATTTAATATAAAATTTTATAATATTAAGAATTTATGATAACATTGTATGTTATCTTATTTTATAGAAATTTATTCTATTTAATATAAATATGTTATAATCTGGACCCGTGTTGTTAGAAAACAAACACTGATGCTGTCAGAGAATAATCAAGAACAAATTTTATATTCCTGACGTCATCAGAGTTTATGAAGTTGCCAGTCAGAGTTTACTCTATAAGAGAATATTCAATCAGAGTTTACTCTGACAGAGAATGCTCTATTAGAGATTATCAAACCGACAGAGTTTACAATTAGAGTTTGTGAAGCAAACAGACAAATCAGAATATGATTTGGATAATGAAGAAGGAACTCGAATTCAAGTCTAATTACCTTATAGAAGCTATTCTTTTCATTATCTGTTTTGTAATTGGAATTTGTAATCGTGTCTATATAAACACAGAAATAGGTTAACATTAAAAAAAATATTCAAATAATATCTTTCTTATAACCTAGCAGCTCTTAAGAACAGTGAATTTTTTGAGAGAGTTTTGTACAGAGAATCATTATTAATACAAAGTTGTTCATCTTTTATACTTGTGTCGATTATTTGGTATCTATTATATTCAACCCCCCTTCTATAATAGATTATTTATCTGGGCAAATAATTGATATCAGAGCAGGAAGTTATTTTCAACTAAAAGATAATATAAGCATGTCTGGAAACAAGTATGAAAGCATAAGAATCCCAATCTTGAAGAAGTCCGAATACCCTACATGAAGGGTAAAGATGATGATGTTTTTAGAAGCAACTGATCCTGATTATATAGACAGAATCATTGAAGGTCAATATCTCCCAACCAAACTAGTGTCATCTACAATTGTAGAAGGAAGACAAGTCCCTGAATATTATACTCTGAAGGACAAGAAGGAATGGACTAATGAAGAAAAGAAAGATGTCTTAAAAGATGCAAATGTAAGAAATATACTGCATAATAGTCTAGACTCTGTGATGTCAAATGGAGTAATTACCTGCAAAATAGCAAAAGAGATCTGGGATGCACTAGAGGTTCAATGTCAAGGAACCAAGGAAATCAAGAAAAATAGAAGATCTGTTCTAATTCAAGACTATGAATACTTTGAGACAAAACAGAATGAATCCCTCACAGATATCTATGACAAATTTCTTACTCTGTTGAATAGCTTGGCTTTGGTGGATAAGGTGTATGACAATGAGGATTCAAACACCAAGTTTCTAAGGGCTCTTCCTGAAGAGTGGGATCTACAAACATCCTTAATAAGAGATAGGGCTGATCTAGATGGGATGTCTCTTGATGAAATCTATGAAAGATTGAAGACTCGTGATTTAGAATTATAGCAAAGGAAGAATAAGAAGAGTAGCAAGACAAAATCTATTGCTTTGAATGTTGAGGCCAAGATTGAAGAACCAAAAGAAAAAGTCCTTAAAACCTCAACAAGAAAAAGAAAAGTTGTAATGGTCAAGGAAAGCAGTGAATCAGAGTCTGAGACAAACTTTGATGCAAACTCTGATGACTCCACAGACTTTGACATGATGGAGATGGTTTCTATAATTGTCAAGGGCTTCAAGAAGATGAATTATAGAAAGAATAGAAAGCAAGGGAACTTCTAGAAGAAGCATGGAGAATCAGACAAGAAAGACATATTCAGAAAAAGAGAAGATAGAGATGGAAAATCAAAAACTCGTGACAAATCAAAGGTCAAATGTTACAAGTATAATAAGATGGGGCACTTTGTTACTGAATGTAGAAACAAGGAATCTGGAAAAGCACTCATTACATTAAAGAAAGATTGGATGGATTCTTCAGATTCTGAAGAAGAAACAAATTATGCTCTCATGGTAAACAATGATGCTCCCATTCTAAACTCTAATAAGGTATCAGACTCTATCTTTAACATTGATACTGAAAATATCTGTGAATTAAATTCTTTCCTTAGATCCTTGCATGTTAGTTTTAAATCACAGTCTATTGAGAATGAAAGATTAAAATCTGAGATACAAACTCTAACTGCTAGGAATAACTTTCTTGAATCTGAAAATTTAAACATGTTTAGCATTAAGAAAGACTGTGAGAATGCCATACACATGCAAACTCAATTAGAAATTCAAGTTGAATATTTGAAATCTGAGATAGCTAAAGAAAAGGAAACTTTCAGAGTTTGGACAAACTCTGGTAAGAGAGTCCAACAAATGTTTTCTAACAAGAATTGCACTTCTGCCTTAGGTTATGAATCTGACAAGGAAACACACACTAAAACATATATAAAAGGAATATTGAGTGAACCTGTGAAATTTGTTATAGCTAGTAATGACAAGAAGAATATCTCTGGTGAATGCTCTAATAATAACAAAGGTAAAAAGAATAGTGTGTCAGAAAATAAAAAAGTGAATATAAGATTACTCTCACAGAAGCAACTTAAGGAAAAGTTGAAGTCAGTCACAAATAAAAACAAACCTAAAAAGGTGAAGAGAAATAGAAATGGCAAAGTAGGAATTACTAAGGAGAATATCTATAAGTATATTCCTGATGCTCCTAGAAAAACCTGTTTTACTTATGGTAATTCAAATCACCTTACCATTGACTGCAAACAAAACAAAAAGAAGGAACTTGAGAGACCTAGTTCAGAGGCTAGAAAACAAACTAGATATAGACCACAAAATCCTTGTTTTCACTGTGATAGTTTATGTCATTCAATTTACACATGCAAAGAATATCATAGTTTGTATTACAATTATTATGAACTATTGCCTCAACTGAATAAAACTCATGTCTTTTCTAAACATGTTGTCAAACAAAAATATGTGATAAAAGCTGATAAAAGAAAGATAATCTCTGACAGCATAAACTCTGATAATGCAAACTCTGTTAACATAAACTCTGATAAAAATATTTCTGCTGCAAGAGTTAATAAGTTTCAAAAGAAATGGCCTAAACTTGTTTGGGTCCCCAAATCTACTAATTAATTTGTATTAAATGATTACAGGGAAACATGAAAAATATCCTAGTGATTGGTAGTGGAAGCTCTGCATATATGACTGAAAACAAATCCCTGCTTTCAGAGTTTGAGGAGAAGGCTGGCCCAACAGTATCTTATGGAGATGGCAACATAGGAAGAACACTCGGATATGACAATATTATTATCGGAAATGTCATCATTGAGAATGTAGCTCTGGTTGAAGTACTCAAACATAATCTGTTAAGTGTGAGTCAAATGACGGATAGAGGATATTCTATGAAATTTCATGAAACTCATTGTGAAGTGAAAAGTAAAAAGGATGGCAAAGTAGTTCTCATTGGTCACAAACATAACAACTTATTTGAAGCAAGTTTGGAGGTAAACTCTGATGGTCCCTTAACTTGTTTACATGGAAAGGCATCATCTTTGGAAAGATGGAATTGGCACAAAAAGCTTTGTCACTTAAACTTTGGAAACATAAATGAATTGGTGAAAAAGGATCTAGTTAGAGGTCTTCCAAAAGTTCAATTTCATCATGGACTTTGTGATTCATGTCAAAAGGCCAAACAAAAGAAGACATCTTTCAAAAGCAAAATTGAAAATTCTATTAATCAACATCTTCATCTATTGCATCTTGATTTATTTGGTCCTGTCAACATTATGTCCATTGGAAAGAAGAAATATACTCTGGTGATAGTTGATGATTACACAAGATTAAAAAAGATGAAACTGCTGAGATAATTTTTGATCATATTTCTATGATTAAAAATGGATCACCACACAAGGTAAAGAATCTAAGGAGTGATAATGGAACAGAGTTTAAGAATTCTGCAGTGGAGGAATTCTGCTCAAACAGAGGAATCAATCAACAATTTTCATCACCTGGAATACCTCAAAAAAATGGTGTAGTTGAAAGGAAAAACATGACTCTCATTGAAGCTGCCAGAACAATGTTGGAAGGAGCAAAGCTACCTACTTACTTTTGGGCAGAAGCTGTGAATACTGCATGCATTACTCAGAATTTCACTTTGATAAATAAACATGGATTGACTCTATATGAAACAATGAAGGGAAGAAAGCCAAATGTAAAATACTTTCACATCTTTGGAAGCAAGTGTTTTATTCTCAAAATACATCCTGAACAATTGAAGAAGTTTAAACTCAAAGCAGATGAAAGAATTTTATTGGTTATGCAACAACTTCTAAAACCTCTTCAAGGGCATTCAAAGTGTTTAATCTAAGGACCAGGGCAGTCATGGAATCTATTAATGTCTCTTTTGATGAAGGAAAAATAGTTGGGTTATATGATGAAGATGATCAGAAAACTCTGAGTTTTGAAAATGAATTGCAGAACACAAACTCTGATGAGCTAAACTCTGATGAGACAAACATTGTTGAGCCAAACTCTGATGAGTTAAACTCTGATTCCTTAAACTCTGATTCAGAAATGATTGAAATAGAAATTGAAGATTCTGCACATGTTGAGGGGGAACAACATCAATCAGTTACTGAAATTGGAGAACCAACCTCAATTATTGAAATATCAGAGTCTAACCAAACTTTGACAAATACAAACTCTGAAACACTAAAATATGATCAATCAAACTCTGAAACCACAAATACTGATCACTCAAACTCTGATCATTCAAACTCTGAGTACATAAACTCTGAGTCATCAAACACTGATGGAAGCACAACTTCAGGGGGAAGATCAGCATTTACAGATAAATCATTCTATGAAGGCACAAATCATGGGGGAGCATCTAGTTCAAGAAATTTTCCACATCCAAGAAAATGGACCAAAGATCACACACCTGACTTGATTATTAGTGATCTAGAAAGTGGAGTACAGACAAGGAAAGCTACTTAGAATGAATGTCTATTTCATAGTTTTCTTTCTCAAACAGAATCAAAGAAGGTTGAAGATGCTTTGAAGGATACAGATGTGTTACTGCAATACAGGAAGAACTAAATGAATTTGAAAGAAATGAAGTTTAGACCCTTATTCCAAGGCCAAAGAATAGATCAATTATTGGCACAAAGTGGGTTTTTAGAAACAAGACTGACTCTTATGGAATCATTACAAGGAACAAATCAAGATTAGTAGCCAAATGTTATTCTCAATAAGAATATATTGATTATGATGAAACCTTTGCACCGGTAGCTAGACTTGAAGCAATCATAATCTTTCTTGCTTATGTTGCACATAAGAAATTCAAGGTTTACCAGATGGATATTTAAAGTGCATTTTTAAATGGAGAACTTGAAGAAGAGGTTTATGTTGAACAACCACCTGGCTTTGTCAATCCAAAATATTCAAATCATGTCTACAGACTGGATAAGGCCTTATATGGACTCAAGCAAGCACAAAGAGCCTGGTATGAAACTCTGGCTCGATTTCTACTTGAAAGTTGTTTTACAAGAGATATAATTGATAAAACCTTGTTTTATAAAACTCAGGGTAAGAATTTATTATTGGTTCAAATATATGTTGATGATATTATATTTAGTTCCACTAATGAGAAACTCTATAAAAGATTTTCAAAGCTAATGCAGGCCATGTACCAAATGAGCATGATAGGAGAAATGAGTTATTTTCTAGGTTTGCAAGTGAAACAGACTGATGAAGGTATTTTCATAAATCAGTCCAAATACATAAAGAATCTACTCACAAAGTTTCAAATGCAAGACTATGCATCTACTATAACTCCAATGGCTACTGCAACCAAACTTGATCAAGACACTGGAGAACTTGTAGATATTATGGCATATAGAGAAATGATTGGATCTCCTCTCTATTTTACTGCAAGTAGACCAGATATCATGTTTATAACCAGTCTATGTACTAGATTTCAGGCAAATCCAAGGGAACTTCATTTAATTGTTGTTAAAAGAATTTTCAGATATCTCAAGAGCACTATCAATCTTGGCTTATGGTATCCTAGAGAGTCTGACTTTTATTTAATAGGCTATTCAGATACTGACTTTGCAGGATGTAAAATTAATAGAAAAAGCACAAGTGGAAGTTGTCAATTTTTAGGTGAAAGAATTGTCTCATGGTTAAGCAAGAAACAAAAATCTATCTCAACATCAACAACAGAGGCCGAATATATAGCTGCAGGAAGCTGCTGTGCACAGATTTTATGGATGAGAAATCAATTGTTAAACTATGGTTTGAACTTTTTAAAAATTCCTATTTATTGTGATAATCAAAGTTCTATTGTAATGACAGGAAATCCAGTTCAACATTCTCTGAAAAAGTACATCAGTATCAGATATCACTTCATAAGGGAACATGTCATAGAAGGAACAATTGAAATGCATTTTGTTCCCATAGATTAATAATTAGCAGATATATTCACCAAGCCTCTGTGTGAAGCAACTTTTTCAAGATTGATTTTTGAATTAGAAATGGTGACAAGTGGCTCAACTCCAGATAGCAAGTAGCAGACAATCAGAGTTTAAGATAAATTCTGTCAGAGTATGTGGTAAACTCTGATAGAACATGCAGTAAACTCTGATCAATGGAACATCTAATCTCTGATCACAAGCTATCAGTGTTTATGGTAAACTCTGTCAAGGTATGTGGTAAACTCTGACAGTGAATGCAAACTCTGATTACTATAAACTTTGATCTAAGTCTACATGCTATATTATGAGATTTTATTTATGACATCATATTTCATTTTGTGACATCATAACTGTTATTCTCTGATTGGACAAATCATAAGGGCGCGTGTATCTCACGAAAATCGATTCATATCTATACATAGATACACACACACTTGTTGTATTTTGACACTTGTACTACTCATTACTCTTCCAATAATTTCATACCACGTGTCCCACTATATTCTTTATGTAAATAAACCGGAATAGTTTAATTCTTATTTTCACTTTGAATTATTCATCTACATCTCTTATTTCTCTCTCATTTTCTATAAACCCTGATTTTTCTTAAACTGCAAATCTCTGTTTCAATGGCATCTAAAGGACTTTCATTTCAAAACTATACATTTGCTGCTACAAATTACTCTCTCTTTTCAAAAACTGATATTTCTCAAGAATTTTATGTGGTTCAGGATTTTTTTCATCAAAGCTATATTGGGTATGCACTTCAGGAACCCAATAATTTTTCTGCTCAGTCTCTGATAAAAATCTGGTCCTCGAAAAAGTTTAATAATGCTGATAATGATGAGAAGCCTATTATCACATTCCAATGCAATAACAAACACTTTATAACTCCTGATGTGGTGCGAAAAGCCCTTCATCTTCTAGAAGTGGCTGTGTATGATGACATTATTGAGGATGATCAAATAAAGGCATTTTTCAGAGAAATAGGCTATGAAGGAAGCCTATCAAAGCTGAGAGTTTGACAAGGCCCCATTTAAGAAGAGAATGGAGTTTCTTCTTTGATTGCATTACAAGAGCATTTACAGCCAAATGCACTAACTTTGATGCAATTCCTCAATTGGCACAATAAATTGGGTATTCTCTGACCCATAACTTATAATTTAATTTTCATGTTTAATTATTAGGCAATTAGCTAGCAAAATTGATGATGATGCACATACTGTATATTTTGCTAGATTTTTACAATCGATTTTTAGCCATTTATTGCCTGAAGTTAGTTTTGACAATGATCAGAGTTTAGTTAGTTTTTGTATGAACAAGAGGATTTTTACCGATCTTACTCGAAAAGATGCCAAGAAAGAGGCAGAAGGTAAAATTTTAAAACTTTTTATCCCACATGGGTCAGGCTTCTCTTACATCAGAGAATGCCTACTATGTATGGGAAAGAGTTCTTATCAGTGACTATGAATCAGAGTTTAACACCCTCTGATTCTAACTCAAGTTAAAATCCAAACACTGATACCCAAACACTATTGCCAATCTCTACAGTTTCCCAAAAGACTGTAGTTGTAAAACAAATCTCTCAACTATAAGGACCAAGCAAAAGAAAGGGAAAATCAATAAAGTAGTCTTTTCCAAAGAAAAGGAAATTGATAGATGAATCTACTGATTCTGATGATAGTGGTGAAAGTCTGGTTTTTCCTGTGAAGAAGGTTGTAAATAAGGCTTCTGAGAATCCTCCTACACCATTCATGAAGCCATTCACAGTCAATCCTATACCAGAAGCTAAAAAGAAGAGAAGAAGATTTATCAAGGCTGCAATCTTTGAAGGCTTAAACTCTGAAGGAATAAACTCTGATGCAACAATAAACTCTGAAGCAATAAACACTGATCAATTTCAATCCATAAACTCTGATGTTGTACTAAACTCTGATACAGCTTTAATCTCTGATGAAATCATAAAGTCTGATGAAGTGATGACCAAGCCTAAGTTAGTTTGTGATGTTATAACTGTTGATAAATATGTTGCAAGTGAAGCTGCTCCAGTTCTTATATATGATTCCCCTGTTAACTCTCAAAAACAGATAATTAAGGAGCTTTCTTATGAAAGGGTGAAGGAGCTAGCTGAAGAAGTTAGAAAAGAGATGGAAAAGAAGAAGTCAAAATCAACTTCAGCTTCTCCAAGTTCAAAGCTCTTTTCAAGAAAGAAGAAGAAGAAGAAGAAGACAGTCTCATTTGGCCAGGACACACAAGAACCTGCCTCTCAAAGTGAGGTAGCAGTCATTGCAAGGCCAGACACACAAGAACCTTCACCTCAAAGGGTTGAAGCAGCCATTCAAGAAGCAAATGAAGCTAGCATGAATAAGGTGTACAACCCACAAGAACCTTCAACTCAAAGGGTTGAAGAAGTTGTTAAAGTCTATGCCCCACAAGAACCATCCAATCAAAGTTTGGATGCAGGCACTACAACTATCAATGAAGATTTTGATGTTGCTGATGCTGGGAAGTCAACCTCTGAGATCATTCCATTGGCAATCTCTGATGCTATCATGGTGCAACCACTCTCTGCACAGCCTAAGGAAACTACATCCACTTCAATTACAACTCAAGGTATAAACTCTGACTTTTCTTCAAAATATACATTCTTTGATAGTATAAGTTCAGATTTTACCTTTCCAATTCTTACTGTTGGGATGACCATGGATAGTCCTGAAAAGGGTACCCCTATTTATATGACAACAGACCTCCTTTCTCAACCACCTCTTATTTCTGTAGGACACTGTGATTTGAGCCTTTCATGTGAGGCTGAGGTAAAATGTGTGAAAAATAGAATTAATAATGAGAGACAGATACTGAATCTGGCAAAAAGAAAGGTAGAATTGAGAAATAAGTTAGTTACTTCTAGTGAGTAAAATCTGACTATTAAAAGTTATGATATGTGTGATGTGAGAAGTAATGAGATTACTTTAAAAAATTAGAGTGATTTAGGATGTTCTATATCTTTTGCAGGTACTCGGAGTTTATCTGTCACTGCAAACTCTGATCTTGCTGCAAACTCTAATGGTGAGGATGCATTCTCTGTTGAGCCGATATTTGAAGATAAGGAGGTCACCGACTTATCAATTCCATATACTCAGAGATACAACTCCAAGAAGTGACCTATAGATGCATTTGATGCTCATGAGAGATTAAAGATGGCATATCCTAACTATCTTGTGGTTGAAGAATTAAAGAATGAATTTGAAGCTGCTAAACTCTCACAGACAATCCATTTGGGATATGTCTTGGAAATACCCTAATTAAGAAATTTCATGGCCCCGTGTTCATGAATTGATTAACAAAGCTGACAATGAATTAAATTCTGATGAAATAAAGACTGTGTTGAAAGCTACTACTGTGTTGACCAAGGGTCTTCACAATGAAGTTTGTGATCTAAAGGAATCAGTCAACAAAACCCCTGCATCTGTTCAGACTGTTGTTACTACATCTCAACATGCTCTAGAATTGAAGCTCAAGAATGTCTCAGCAAAACAAGATGCTTTGGAAGTCAAGGTTGATACTCTTTCTACTGTAGTCACCTCTATGCAGAATATGCTACATACAATTATTGGCATCTTGACAATCAGAAAATGAAATGATGTCAGAAAGGGAGAGAAAGTTTCACTCGATAAATGCAAGGGGGATGCTGTACAAAAATCTGACAAACCTGATGATAATGATCAATGGAGTCATAAGGATGGAAAGCAAACTTTGATTCAGCAAACTCTGATGACTGGACAAACTCTAACGATTTATCAAACTCTGATTCCATCAACCTCAAGAATAAACTCTAATAAAAAGCAAACTCTGATGGATGCCGACATGGAGTTAGCTAAAAGGCTTGAAGAAGAAGAGAAGCCTGAGAAAATTGAAGAGCAAAACTTGAAGGATGCAGAACTGGCAAGAACTCCTCTCACTATATCAGGAACAACATTTCTTCCAGGTGGATCAAGTTTTGAAGATGAAGAAGAAGAACAACAATTTCTGATAAAAAAAAGCATGATCTTCTGTGGACAAAAACTCAAACTTTGACTCTCAATGTCAGACTTGGTAAAAACAAGGGTGGTGATTCTCAAGCCAAAGTCTACAGGGATGAAACCAATACTTTCAGACATCCCTTCTCATTAAAAGATAAGCCTGAGGAAGATTTAACTCAAGAACATTTGGAAATATTAATATCTGTGAACATAGTGAAGGATATTTTTGATGGTGCTCAAGCCAAGGAGAAGCTACTTTATTTCTTAGAAAATTGGAGGGTTTAGAAGATTACTGAAGCAGATTTGATCCACAAAGCATCTAAAGAACTTGAATATGTTCTTTATCTCTTTAATGATGAAAATGAAGCTACTTTCAGGTGGGTGAAGATTCTAGAAGGAGTAATTAATGAGAAGAAAAATAATGAAAGGCTTCTAATGATAAACTCTGAGGAGTATAAACCAGGGTATTTGCTAGAAGTTGACAGTGAGAAAACAATGGCAAAAGGAGATGTAAAGGTCAAGATGGTGTTAGGAATTCCTACACTTATTTTAAACCCTGATGGAAATAAGGCCTGTTGCATTCCTTTAAATGACAGGATGGAGAGATCATCAATATACAATTTGAGAGCTTCTATATTCCAAATTGATGATTCCTCTGAGCAAATGAAAGAATTGAAGGAAAAGCTAGTTGAATTTTTAAAGAATGCTGATAAGAAGCTATTGGACACTTTTCTGAAAGAGGACTTCTCATACAAAAGAATTTAAATCAAGAAGAAAGATTCAAATTCTGTTGCATTTGTCCATGTTTCTGACATCATAAGTGAAATTTATGTTAGAAAACAAACACTGATGCTGTCAGAGAATAATCAAGAACAAAGTTTATGTTGCTGACATCATCAGAGTTTATGAACCTGTTGGTCAGAGTTTACTCTATCAGAGAATACTCAATCAGAGTTTACTCTAACAGAGAATGCTCTATTAGAGATTATTAAACCGACAGAGTTTACAATCAGAGTTTGTGAAGCAAACAGACAACTCAAAATATGATTTGGATAATAAAGAAGGAACTCGAATTCAAGTCTAATTACCTTATAGAAGCTATTCTTTTCATTATCTGTTTTGTAATTGGAATTTGTAATTGTGTCTATATAAACACATAAATAGGTTAACATTAAAAAAACATTCAAGTAATATCTTTCTTATAACCTAGCAGCTCTTAAGAACAGTGAATTTCTTGAGAGAGTTTTGTACACAGAATCATTATTAATACAAATATGTTTATCTTTTATACTTGTGTCGATTATTTGATGTCTATTGTATTCAAGTCTCCCTTCTATAATAGATTATTTATCTGGGTAAAAACGTGTTATAATAAATATATAATTAGGTCTAAAAAGTAAAATTTTAGTTAATATAGATAGGTATATAGTTAGGACCCGTATTATAAAAAATAAAATTATATAATTTGGGCTCGTGGTATAATAAATATATAATTGAACTTAAAATGTAAAATTTTAGTTAATATAGATATGTATATAGTTAGAGCTCGTATTATAATAAATAAAATTATATCTAATACATGTATATTTTTTAGGTCCATGACCCAGTACCGACGATCGACTGACTTACCAAAAGTTTCAATCTTTCGGTTATAATAATATAGTATAGACTAGGGAATATGTCTCTACTTCGCACATGGATTTTATAATACTAGATTTTAACCCGTGCGATGCAAGGATATTTTATTTTATAAATTAAATTATTTATTTTAAAATTACTAATATTTTTATAATTTTAAAAAGTCTTAATATATTATAATTATATTAGTTTTTTAACTTCTTTAAATTATATATTTTTACATCAACCTAACTAAATATAAATATGAAAATTATAAAATATTAAAAATAAATATACATATCACATAAAATATAAATTTATATTGTTAATATATAAATATATAAAATTTTGTTATTCGAAATATTATGAATATTATTTTTTTAATATATCAAACATATGATTAATATATTTAAGATTATACATATTAGATTTAAATATATTTTTGATAAGATCTCTATTATGTTTTATATAAAATTTAATAGATATTATGGTATATGAGATATAATATATATGCACATGTTAATAATATGATAATATAATTATTCATTTGAATAAGTTTTTTTATGTTATTAGATTTTCAGAAGTATAGTATTACTTTCAATTTATAAATAATTATATATTATATATAATTTAAGTCTTGCATCAATAAATAATAAATATTACTATATTACTATTTAATCTCTGGCTATTGATATTGAGCCATTTAAATTTTAAGTTAAAATTAAAAATTAAAACGATACATAACAATTACTGTCATAATAACGTTTACATACCACTTTTTGATACTAATATATGACATGTTCTTTATTGAACAAAACATAATACTTCATATTAATATTTAATGTGTTTTATGACAATTCAACATGTGTAATAACATTCTTTCAGAAAAATAAGTGACTTTTAGTTATAAAAATAGTTAACAGTAGTTCTCAGTTATTAAAAATTAATTCAATATAATTTTCTCATATATAAATTAATTAAATTTAAAAACATTATTAATATTTATTAATTTATATTATTTTAATTTTAATTTAATTTATTTATCAAATAGCATGATTCAAAGTATTTGGTTACGTGTTTTGTTATAGTATTATATATAATATAGTAACAAAATAGAATGTGTATTTAATATTTTAGGCTAAAGTTGAACTCTTAGCTAGGGAATTCAAAAAATTATTTTTAAAATAAACTTAATTTCTTCAATTCGATCCAGACCAATAAATTAATATATTTTTTGAATTCTTAATATAATAATTTCTCCTGTAAGTGTAACTGGTTCTCCGTATAAAGTTACTGTAATATCTTATATAATATATTAAATATTTTTATAAAAAAAAATTGGATAAGAAAAACTTTAATCCTCCATCTCACAAGGAAAATTCAAATTTACGGTCTCTCTCCATCTCTCTGTATGTAAAATCCTAATACTATCTTTACTGTAATATAATAATAATACATAATAATATCTTATATATGATATTTCTCTATACAAATCTAATATAAAAAATATTTTAATATTTGAAATCAATTATAAAAAGGTTTCCTAAGCGGAATAAAATTATCTGATAAAAATTTGTAATTGTCTCTTCTATCTAGATTACAGGCTGTTCAAGTTGGATTTTAATTTTTGGACCACCTCAGAATTAAAGATAATTTTGTAAGCTTCTCGTGGGCTGTAAAATTATCCAATTCTGACTTCTAAAACCCAAAATATGGTCCAAACAATGTATGTCATCCAAGTAGCACAATAATTACGATTTTTTTTAATTTAACCCCAAAATAGCTATATTTAAGTTCAAATTTATATATTACTAAGATATCTAATAGAGTTTGAGTTATAATATAAAGTGAGATAAAAAAAATTATAGTTGATATATAGTATTATATATAATATAGTAACAAAAAAGAATGTGTATGTAAAATCCTAATATTATCTCTACTCTAATCTAATAATGAAAGGCATATGACTAGGCCTATTTGTAATAATTAGATGACAACTCAACTCAAATAAAAAAGGAAGTAAATAATAAATATGATATTAGGAATCAAGACAAAGAAAGTCAATTAGACACGAAGAATAAAATTATCATAAGTATTTTTATGAGGTTGCTACTCAATACTGGAAGAAGTTCATTAATATGTTCAAGCGTTAATGAAAAATAAAGGATTAGTATTTCAGAAGAATTCAGAAGATACATAAAATTTCTAGTGGCTACTACAAGTAGATTCCAGAAGAAGAAAACACAAGAGGAAAGACAGTAAAGCAGAAAAAGGACAGAAGACCACAGCTTAAAAGTTAAAAGTCGAAGAATATTTATTATAGTATGACATAAATGAACCAGACAGTACATTTTTATGTCAATAAAATTAATAAATAATCATCATCTAGCTTAAGTGGTTTTAAGATAGAAGACATAGCGAAGACAAAAGTAAAGATAGTTATAAGTCAAGATAGTTATAAGTAAAGATAGTTATAAGTCAAGACAGAAGACATAGCACAGTTATATAAGTCAAGATAGTATTTTAATTCTACTATCAAAAATAAATTAATTATTTAATTTATTTAATTAAATTAATTTAATTTAATTTATAAATTATTTAATTAAACTAAGTAGAATTAATTTATTATAAAAGATATGGCTTAATATAACTTTTAATATAATTCAAAAGACTTATTAAAAAGTCATACTGAATTATATAATAAAAGTCATACTGAATTCTTTATAAAAAGTCATATTGAATTCTTTACAAAAAGTCATACAGAATTCTGGTAATCAAAAGTCATATTGAATTAAATACAAAAAGGTCATACCGATTTATTCTTTAAAAGGTTATACCGAATTCTTTTGAGAAAGTCATACCGATTTTATTTAATTAAAAAGTCATACCAACTTTTTTAATTAAAAAAAGTCATACATCATCTTTTGAGCAGCTAGAGCCTCATCCTTTTTGTCAATCTGCATAATTAATATTAATGAGCTTTCATCCATCCCCTGCCCCAACTCATTGGACCAACTCTTTGGAAAATCTTGATCCCAATAAGTGAAGCTAGGTTCAGGAAACCCTAGTCTCTCATCCTCACAGTGGGGTTGGGCACCCATTCTCTCAATCTCATTCAGGCTCTCTAGAGCCTTTTCTACCTCTCCTCTTACCTGGACTAGTGACAGCCTCTCATTTATTTTTTCACTCAATTTGGAGGGTGCACTAAAAAATCCTACATAAGAGGGTGTGAGAGAAATGAGATTTGTTTCATTACCTGTACCACCTTGATAGAGGGGAACCCCTTCAAATATCTGAAGGCTAGGGGTTTCCACCATAGGGTGAGCAGCAACAGACCCTGAACCCTTACAAGCTTCTTCCTTCGTTCCAGAGTCTGTTGGCTCCAGTATTCCAGTATCAGGGACTACTCTAGACTCTGACTTCTTCAATATTACTTCATTAGAAGCCAGAGTCTGAGTGTCACCATATTTGACTGTTGGTGCTTGAGATTCCCCCTCAAGGTGGATAGACTCTGATAGAATAGAGTTTGGAATTTCTTCATGAGCATCCATCAGAGTCTGTCCTCCCATATCACTAGAGTTCCCAACAACATAATTGAGAGTCGCCAATGAGGGTCTAACAGCATGTTCCCCTGCCCCACTATCACCCAACCTATGACTAGGTGGTTCTTGTGTGGGTGAGGCAAACTGAGCATCTTGCACACTAGTCACCACTGGTGCACTAGTCCCATCCTCCAACTTCCTTGCAACACCTGCTTCCTCCTGTGGTTCTACCATGGTTAATGCATCCAATATTTCATTTAGAAAGGTCCTTACATAGATGGCATTGATGGCCTGGGAATAAGTCATGTGAAATGAGTCTTGTAGCTCCCTTGCAATCTTTTGATAATATGATCCCTTGATTTAATCCAATCTACTTTGATAGGTTAGATAGATATACTTGTTGGCCACCTTCCTTACATTGTGGACAAGAAAATCAACCACCTTTCTTGGAAGACGCTGAATAGTAGAAATTCAGTCAATTGCTGTCCTCTAGATAATTCCTTTATCCCAAATTGTTTCATAGTCAAAAAATCGTTGCACAATCTCAGTTTCCAACTCAGCAATAGATTATGATTCTCTCATTTTATGGACCTTAAGCTTTTTAGGCTTCTTTGTGCGTTACTTTTAAGAGTCTGGCACACCAAGTGCTTTGAGAACTTCATTAGTCTTGCTTTCTATGAACCCTGTAGCTTGAGTTTGTAATGAAGATTTGAAGAGATAGCAGTCAGGATTAATGACTGCATCCTGTGCAGACAAATATAGCTCCACCTCCATTTTCTTCATTAGGGCTTCATAGGTTGTAAGAAGATCTAAGACTTGAGATTGAGTTTGATATTGCTCTAGATCTTCAACTGATTCTATCGAAGGATATAAGAATAGTAGTACCTCATCACTTGGAGTAATGATTTCATCGATGACACATGAGGCTGCATCCAATGGCATTCCTTCCCAAAATGTGTCATAGTCAGAGTCTGAAGGTAGTTTAGACTCTGACTAAACATTAGACTCTGGTTCAGAAATCTGCTTGATTTTAGAGTCTGGCTCTGCAGGAGTCTTGAGAGAATCTGTTTCCTGTAAAACAGGGTTAATAACAATTGTAGGTTTATATATGTGTGTAGAATAAGCCTTCATCAACCTCTTATACTTCTGAGCAAAAGATCTCTCAGGTGTCTCAATTTAAGAAACCTGAGGTGCATCCCTAGGTTTATCAGAGTCTTTAGCCTTTTGAGAGTCTGCAGACTTGGCTTGAAGGTTAGAATCAAGTGTATCATGACCCTCTTTAAGCAAAGAGAGTCCTTCAATAATTTGTTTCTCCAAGGGGTTGAGCTCCTCATCACTTTGCTCATCTATGAGCCTTGTTTAAACCAGTCTCCTCATCTTTACAACTGGTGCCTGTTGAGAGATACCAGAGGTTGGTTTCTTTTTGGATTTTGGTTTGTGAGATTGTTTGGTGGAAGGG
The DNA here is from genome assembly GCA_008931105.1 of Oenanthe javanica. NCBI lineage: Eukaryota > Viridiplantae > Streptophyta > Magnoliopsida > Apiales > Apiaceae > Oenanthe > Oenanthe javanica. The sequence continues at coordinate 20,630 of QRFB01001925.1, read as the reverse complement.
GATTTGATTACTTTGGTAGGTGCAGGGGGACTCTCCATAACTTGTTCCTGCAACATTTCACCATAAAAAAATGAAACATTATAGATAGAAGGTTTGTAAGTTGAGAGTTTTACATGCATTACCTGTAGATAAGTCATGACAGGAAGACTCTTCTTTTTGTCATCAATCCTCTTAATATCAGATAATATCCTTCTTTGCTGTTTGCATGCCTGCACACAACAATCATCTGCCAACCTAGTTGACATTTCAGGAATGAAGTGATTTAGGAGAATCATAAGAAATCTAGATAGTAGCCTTTCTTCCTCCCCTCTTGTACATTGTTTAATTTAGCTCCTATTTGAGTGAACAACCTATCACCAATGTTGATCACCTTATCAAACAAGAGACTATGACTAATTTGATAAGTAATAGCATCAAAGCCACTACATTTACCAGTAAAACACTTAGCAAGTTGATCAAATAAAAATTATCATTCTTTTCTAAGATAAGGCCTAATTAATTTACTCACATTTACCAAACTAGAATAATAACCTAGTGATTTAAACATACTCTTTATATCAGAATCAAAAACAGGTTCATCAAAAGGTTGTTTAACAGGCAAACTAAATACTGAATTAAGCACATCAGCAGTTACATCAAAAGTGAAGTCACCAAAGGTAAACATAATCTTACCAGGTTGATCCTGAGAAGGATCAACTACTGTGGCCGAACTCCATGCCTAAGATACAGCATCCATATGAATCACTGGGGATGCTTTTAGAATGTAGCTGAGCTCACTCTGCTCCAAGAACTCCATCACAGGGAAGTAGTCGGCATCTACACATTTCTTTTCTCCTAGGGCTGCCACATGATTAGTGGTTATGAACTCGAAATCTCTAAAAGTGAATGCAATTGTTTTGGGTTTCCTCATGACAGTTGAGATAGCAACCATTGAAATTGTCGAGTTGAAAGTGATGAAATTTCTTGAAAAAATTAGCTAGGGTTCGTGAAAAGCTCTGTGAGTATATTTTCCTTAGAAAATAATTGTAATAAACAATTGAGATAATTGTACGAAAAAATTCTATTTTGTTAATTTGCATACAATACACACGAGTTTACAGTCTGTATCTAGTCAATAGTAATTGTTACCACCTATTTTAAGTCATTTGAACAGTTTAAATGTAATCAGAGTCTGCAGGTGCGAATTTTTAGCATTCCAGAGTCTACGCGCTTTTATTCTCAAAGTCTAGGACTTAGACTCTGTCAAGATAAAGTACCTCAAAAATTTTGCAATAACAAATCATAGTTTGATAAATCAAGGACTATAAGTAAAATACATACCTTGCTTCTTTTATGATCGATCACTTATATATTTAACATATCTAATTCACATACCAGTCTGAGAAAGGTAGACTCATCAAGTGGTTTTGTTAAAATGTCTGCAATCTGTCTGTCAGTTGGAACATAGTGAAGTTCAACAGTACCATTTTCAACATGTTCTCTAATAAAATGAAACCTTACATCAATGTGCTTTGTTCTGGAATGTTGGACTGGATTCTCTACAATTTATTATCACAATACATAGGAATATTTGAGAATGTTAGTCTATAATCAAGTAACATATTTCTCATCCACAGAATTTGAGCACAGCAACTTCCAGCTGCTATGTATTTAGCCTCTGCTGTTGAGGTTGATACAGTTTGTTGTTTCTTGCTAAACCAAGAAATTAACCTGTTACCAAGAAATTGGCATTGACCTGTTGTGTTTTTTCTGTCCACTTTGTATCCTACATAGTCAGAGTCTGAATAACAAATTAATGAAAAATCAGACTCTCTAGGATACCAAAGTCCTGTGCACCCTTGAGATATCTGAAAATTCTTTTCACAACTATTAAATGTGATTCTCTAGGGTCAGCTTAAAATCTAGCACAAGGCATGTTGCACATATTATATATAGTCTACTAGCAGTTAAATATAACAATGAGCCAATCATACCTCTATAGCTAGTGTTGCCAACTTTCTTACCCTTTGAGTCAGAGTCTAGCTTGGTGGCTGTTGAAATGGGAGTTTTGGCAGTGTCACTGTCTTGCATATTAAACTTCTTCAATATTTCTTTCACATACTTTGATTGATTGATGAAAATTTCATCATCATTATGTNTTCAACAGTTCTTTTACATACTTTGATTGATTGATGAAAATTTCATCATCATTATGTTTGACTTGAAGTCCCAAAAAGAAATTTAATTCTCCCATCATGCTCATTTCATAATTTAACTACATTAATTTGCTAAACTTTGCACATAGTTTTTCATTAGTAGAGCCAAATATAATATCATCAACATAAATTTGGACAAGAAAAATATCACCTTTGTGCTTTCTAATAAAGAGAGTTTTGTCAATTGTACCTCTAATGAATCCATTTTCAAGAAGAAATTTTGATAGAGTTCCATACCATGCTCCAGGTGCTTGCTTCAATCCATATAGTGCATTGTCTAACCTGTAAACATGATCAGGAAATCTTGGATAAAAAAATCCTGGTGGTTTCTCCACATAGACTTCTTCCAATTTTCCATTTAATAAGGCACTTTTCACATCCATTTGATACACCTTGAATTTAGAATGAGCTGCAAATGCAAGAAATATTCTGATAGCTTTCAATCTTCCTTCTAGTGAAAACGTTTCATCATAGTCAATTCCTTCCTTCTGAGAGTATCCTTTTGCAACTAGCCTTGTTTTGTTTCTAATCACAGTTCCAATCTCATCAAGTTTGTTTCTAATCACATTTTGCACAAACAATTGATCTATTTTTGGATCTTGGTACAAGTTTCCACAATATATTACTCTCAAATTTATTCAATTCTTCTTGTNGGTACAAGTTTCCACACTTTATTTCTCTCAAATTCATTCAATTCTTCTTGCATTGCAATAATCCAATCAGGGTCTTGCAAGGCTTCCTCAATTTTCTTGGGTTCATTCTTTGAGAGAAAATAGATATAAAGACATTCATTTTGAGTGGTTGTTCTAGTTTGTATACCACTCTTAGGATCACCAATTATCAAATCAGGAGTATGATCCCTTGCCCATTTTCTAACTTATGGAAGATTGGTTCTTGAACTTGAAGCTCCCCCTAAATCATTGGCATTTTCTGTGTATGAGTGAAATTCAAATGAAAAGGTTTCCCCTGAATTGTTTGCCTCTGAGAAAGATTCAGAGTTCCTTGATCGAGACCCTGATGAGTTAGACTCTGAAAAACTTGATTCTGTCTGTCTAGACTCTGTCTGGGTAGACTCTGAACTGTTAGACTCTGAATTACTTGGAGTTGAATTTTTTTGGCTCCCCCTCAGAGTTTGCAGGTTCTTGTGTTGTTTCAGGAGTTGTTTGAGGTTCTTCATCCTCATCATCTTCATCTATCTCAGAACTTTTCAACTTTTCAAATTTTCAAATTCCAGTGTTGTAGACTCTAATTAATCCTTCAATCCTTTAATCTTTTTATCATCAAATGCAACATGAATATATTCCATAAAAATTCTGGTTCTGAGATTAAACACTCTGAATGCCTTTGTGTTTGATGCATATCCAAGAAAAATTGCTTCATCAGCCTTGGCTTCAAATTTGCTTAGATTTTCAGGATATACTTTTAGTACAAAGCACTTGCAACAAAATATGTGAAAATGTTTCATACTTGGCTTCTTGTTCTTTACCATTTCATATGGAGTCTATTTTCCCAGATACACAAGTAGAAGGGGGGTTGAATACTTGTATGTTCTTTTTGCTTGATTAAAATCAACTTAACATGAACAAAGATCAAACACAAGGATATGAATGAATACGATTTGTGTTATTGATGAATGAATACAAACTCTCATAATGTGTACACAAACTCTAGCAGATTCTTTGTGTTTTCACATCAACTCTCTCAATCTCTATGTTCTCACAAAATTTGACTTCAATCACACACGACAATTAGGTTACATAGAATGTTTATATAGAGAGCTTCCTATCAACTAATAACAGAAAATCAAATTATAATAGGAATATAATTCCTAATTATTAGTTGACAATTTCCTTCTAAAATTCTCTTTATTTCCCATAGCATATCTGCAATATATTTGTCTTTATCTTCGAAGACTTCCATTTTCTATGATCATCTTCCAAATTCAGCTTTGACTTTATAGACTCTGAAATATTCAGACTCTGCCAGACTATAGACTCTGATAGACTATAGACTCTGATCATCTGTAGACTCTGACAGATTGTAGACTCTGATAGTCTATAGACTCTGATCACCTTCCAGACTCTGATCTTTATCTAGACTCTGGTTTCACTTTCTACAGAAAATCTTCTAAGTACAAGAATGTTAACTATCTAGACTCTGATTATAAAATTTTAAAGACTAGAAAGACTTATTACAAATAAACTATGATAATCCCTGTTCTAGTATTTTGTACATCATCAAATGAATATATTCCTAACAATCTTCCCCTATTTATGCTTTATAAAATGTAAGCATAAATCAAGGTTTGATGATTTCAAAACTAAAGAATGAAACAATTACTCTAGAACAATATAAAAATTTACAGGGAAAAAGAATTACATCTTACTTGATCTTCTCAAAGGCTGGATTATTTTTCAAAATAGATTTCAGCATATTATCTTCCACAATAGCAAGAGCTTCACCAACATACTTCTTCAATTTCTTCATTGGAACATTTGATTTGACAATAGGCTGCTCTCAGATCATTTGCATTGCATTCTTGTTCATTTAGATCTTTCAACATTAGAACACTAACCTTCCCACTCATAGGTTGAAATCCAAAGTAATGACCCACACCTTCTTGGAATTTGATTTGCTTTTCTTCTACATGTATGTCTTGATCATTTCCTTCAGCATCAACATATTTTAAGGAAAATTTGCCCATCTGTCGATTTGTATGTTTGTGCAGAGTCAGCTTCCTGTCAATCTCCTAGAACCGTTTGTGGGTTACAACTTCTTTGCTTTTGTTCACCTCATAAGAAATTTGCATTAATATACTGTAATTCCTCAGCCTGTTTGAAAAAGATAAAGTTTGATTAATTGATCCATCTGACATAACTACCTTCTAAAAAGTATACTAGCATCTCATTTTGTACCTTTTTTATGCCTCCCTGACCTCCTAACACCTACTTTTCAAAAATATTATAAATAATTTGAGCAGACACCACTTTATTTAAGTGTTTTTGTGTAATCTTCTCAAACTGCCTATCTATCAAGGATTGAGGATCCCTGGTTAGAGTTGATGTTCTATCAATGTTAGATTTTTTAAAGCCTCAAAGTCCCGTCTTCTTGATTGACTGAATTGCCAGTATGTAGGTTCTTGAACTTTATCAGAGTCTGACTTCTTTCTTTGCTTATCAGAGTATGTCCAAGACTCTGATTTCCAATGTCCAGTCCCTGACTGGTGTGTTCGAGATTTTGATAATACAGCCACTCTAGACTGCTTTTGTGGCACACTACCAGGACCCCTAGGACCATGAGAACTATCGCTAGTTTCATCATCACCACCATCTCTCCTCCTTTTAACTCCCTTTTTAGCCTCCTTGCATACATCATCCTTATTTCTCCTAGAGGAATCACCAAATTTCTTCTCCCCCTTTTTGACATCATCACCACCTGTGACAGCCAAACGAATTTGTTCAAGTACTGTGGAGATATTGGTCTGTGCTGTAATTACTGAATCAACCTTGGTGGTTAGATCAGAGACTATGGTTTGAAGTTTGGCTTGATTAGCAGTGATGTTAGTAATAGCATCCTTGAAAATAACCTCTTTGGATAATTGAAGGGAATGAATTCTGTCAAACTTATTTTTGACAAGAGAAGTAGTATTATCAACATCAGTAAGTTTGGTTTGAATATGAGAGATGTCCTTGACCACTCTAGCCAACTGTGCAGTGACATTCTCTGTCTCAATCTGAATATCTTCCTTGATAGCTTATTCTTCTGCAATAAGTGAAGCATCAACAGCTTCATCAGTAGAATGACCATGTTCTTGCAAAAAAGACATGTTTTGAAAAGCCTTTAGTCTTTTAGATTGGTGAATGGCCAAGATGCACTCAAAAGTAGCTTGATCATCAATGCCTTTGACTTGTGCAGATTCCCAAGATTGAGGAAAAAACTGATCAAAATAAATAAAAGATAGATTTACTGGTCCATCAGCCTCAGAAGTGCAAACCTCCTGCACATCAGCATCAACAGGCTCAATCTTTGTAATTGGAGGTATAGACTCTGATGGTTAAGAAGACTCTGAAACTAGGAAAGGCACTATAGACCCTGCCTCCTTCTTAGAGTGATTAGAGTCTGTAGACTCTGGAAGCCTAGCCCTAATGGGCATGATCAAAATTGGTTCTTCTGACTTCAATTCTGCAGTCTCACGCTTAATAGTAGTTGTATCCACCAAATCCTCCATGACTCTTTCTGCTCTCTTTGTTAAAGAATCCACTAAGTGTTGTTGTAATCTTTGAGTAAATGACTTTTGAGCAGCTAGAGGCTCCTCTTTTTTGCCAATCTGCATAATTAACATTAATGAGCTTTCATCCATCACCTGCCTCAACTCATTGGACCAATTTTTTAGAAAATCTTGATTCCAATAAGTGAAGCTAGGTTCAGGATACCTTAATCTCTCATCCTCACAGTGGGGTTGGGCATCCACTCTCTCAATCTCACGCAGGATCTTTACAACCTTTTATACCTCTCATTTTGCCTGGACCAGTGCCAGCCTCTCATTTCTTTTTTCACTCATTTGGATAGGTGCACTCAAAATTCCTACAGAAGAGGGGGTGAGAGAAGTGATAGTTGCTTCAATACCTGAACCACCTTGATGGAGGGGTATCCCTTCAAATGTCTGAAGGCTAGGGGTTTCCACCAAGAAGTGAGCAGCAACAAACCCTGAACCCTTATAAGATTTTTCTTTCTTTCTAGAGTCTGTTGGCTCTAGTATTCCAGTCTCAGGGTATACTCTAGACTCTGACTACTTCAATATGATTTCATTAGAATTCAAAGTCTGAGTGTCACCATCTTGGACTGTTGTTGCTTGAAACTCCCCCTCAAGGTGGATAGACTCTGAGAGAATAGATTATGGAAATTCTTCACGAGAATCCATCAGAGTATGTCCTCCCATATCACTAGGGTTCCGAACAAAATATTTAAGAGTTTCCAAAGAGGGCCTAACAGCATGATCTCCTGCCCCACTATTACCCAACCTTTGACTAGGTGATTCTTGTGTGAGTGAGGCAGACTGAGCATCTTTTTCACTAGTCACCACTAGTGCACTAATCCCATCCTCCAACTTTCTTGCAACACCTGCTTCCTTCTGTGGTTCTACCATGGCTAATGCATCCAATTTGTCATTTAGAAAGGTTCTTGTATGGATGGCATTGATGGCCGGGGCATTAGTCATGTGAAGGAATCCTGCAGTTCCCTTGCAATCTTTTGATAATATGAGCCCTTGATTTGATCCAATCTACTTTGATAGGTTGGGTAGATATACTTGTTGGCCAACTTCCCTATATTGTGGATAAGAAAATCAACCACCTTCCTTGGAAGAGGCTGAATAGTAGAAATCCGATCAATTGATGTCCTATAGGTAATTCTTTTTCCTCAAATTGCTTCATAGTCAAAAACTGGTTTCTCACTCTCATTTTCCAAATCAGCAATAGACTCTGATTCTCTCCTTTTGTGGACCTTAAGCTTTTTAGGCTTCTTTGTATGTTGCTTTTCAGAGTCTAGCACACCAAGTGCTTTGAGAACTTCATTAGTTCTGCCTTCTATGAGCCCTGCAGCTTGAGTTTGTAATGAAAAGTTGAAGAGATAGATGTAAAGAATGGTGACTGCATCCTGTGCAGACAAATGTAGCTCCACCTCCATTTTCTTCCTTAGGGCTTCATAAGTTGAAATAAGATCCAAAATTTGTTGCTTTGTCTTGTCGAGTGAATGATCTTCTAGTGATTCTACCAAAGGATATAGAAATAGCAGTACATCGTCAGTTGGAGTAATGATTTCATCAATGAGACACGAGGCTGCATCCAATGGCATTCCTTCCCAAAATGTGTCAAAATCAGAGTCTGAATGTAGTCTAGACTCTGGCTCAACATTATACTCTGGTTTAGGAATTTGCTTGATTTCAGAGTCTGGCTCTGCAGGAGCCTTGAGAGCATCTTTTTCCTGTAAAACAGGGTTAGTAACAATTTTAGGCTTGTGTGTGTGTGAAGAATAAGCATTCCTCAACCTCTTGTACTTCTTAGAAAAAGATTTTTCAGGAGTCTTAATTTTAGAATCCTGAAGTGCATCCCTAGGTTTATCAGAGTCTGTAGCCTTTTAAAAGTCTACAGACCTGGCTTCAAGGTTAGAATCAAGTGTATCATGACCCTCTTTGAGCAAAGAAAGTCCTTCAACAACTTGTTTCTCTAGGGGGTTGAGCTCATAATCACTTTGCTCATCTACGAGCCTTGTTTGAACTAGTCTCCTCATCTTTACAACTAGTTCCTATTGAAAGACACTAGAGGTTGGTTTCTTTTTAGATTTTGGTTTTAGAGATTGTTTAGTGGAAGAGGATTTGGTTACTTGGGTAGGTGCTGGGGGGCTCTCCATAACTTTTTCCTGCACCATTTCACCACCAAAAAATGAAGCATTGTAGAGAGAAGGTTTGTAGTTAGAGAGTTTTACCTGCATTATCTGTGGATAAGTCATGGAAGGTAGACTCTTCTTTTTGTCATCAATTCTCTTAATATCAGAGAATATCCTTCTTTGCTGTTTGTATGCCTGCACACAACAATCATCTACCAACCAAGTTGACATGTTAAGAATGAAGTGATTTAGGATAATCATAAGAAATCTATAATAGTAGACTTTCTTCCTCCCCTCTTGAACATTGTTTAAATTAGCTCCCATTTGAGTGAGCAACATATCATCAATGTTGATCACCTTATCAAACAAGAGACTATGACTAATTTGATAAGTAATAGCAGTAATAGAATCAAAGCCACTACATTTACCAGTAAAACACTTAGCAAGTTGATCAAAGAAAAATGACCATTCTTTTCTGAGATAAGTCCTAAAATTACTCATATTTTCCAAACTAGCATAATAACCTAGTGATTTAAACATGCTCTTTATTTCAGAACCAGACACAGTTGCATTAAATGGTTATTTAACAGGCAACTTAAACACAGAGTTGAGCACATCAGCAGTTACATCAAAAGTAGTAGATCCAAAGGTGAACATAATTTTACCTGGTTGATCCTGAGAAGGATCAACTACCTTAGCTGAGCTTCATGCCTGAGAAACAGCATCCATGTGAATAACAGGAGATGCTTTGAGAATGTAACTAAGTTCACTCTACTCCAAGAAGTCCATCACTAGGTAGTAATCAGCATCTACCCCTTTCTTGTCTCCAAGAGCTACAACATGATTCGTGGTCATGAATTCAAAATTCCCAAAAGGGAATGCAATTGCCTTGGGTCCCCTCATAAAAGTTGAGATAGCAGCCATTGAAATTATTGAGTTGAAAGTGATGAAATTTCTTAAGAAAATTAGCTAGGGTTCGTGAAGAGCTTTGTGAGTATATTTGCCTTAGAATATAATACAATAAACAAGCGAGATAATTGTATGAAAAAAATTCTATTGTGTTAAAGTTACATACAATACACACAAGTCTACAGCCTGTATCCAGTAAAAAGTAACTGTTACCGCCTATTTCAAGTCATTTGAACAGTTTAAACGTAATCAAAGTCCACAGGCGTGAATTTTAACCGTTTCAAAGTCTAGATGCTTTTATTCTCAGAGTCCACATACTCGTCAGAGTTTAGAAGTTAGACTCTGTCAAGATAAAGTACGTCACAAATTTTGCAACACCAAATTATAGTTTAATAAAACAGGGACTATAATAAAAGTACATACCTTGCTTCTTATTATGATTTATCACTTACATGTTTAACATACCTAAATCACCTACCAGTCTGAGAAGGTAGACTCATCAAGTGGTTTTGTTAAAATGTTTACAATCTGTCTGTTAGTTGGAACATAGTGAAGTTCAACAGTACCATTTTCAACATGTTCACTAATAAAATGATACCTGACATCAATGTGCTTTGTTCTAGAATGTTGGACTGGATTCTCTGCTATTTAACAGCACAAGTATTATCATAATACATAGGAATATTTGAGAATGTTAGTCCATAATCAAGTAATTGATTTCTCATCCATAAAATTTGAGCACAACAACTTCCAGCTGCTATGTATTCAGCCTCACCTGTTGAGGTTGATACAGTTTGATGTTTCTTGCTAAACCAAAAAATTAACCTGTTGACAAGAAATGGCATTGACTTGTTGTGCTTTTTCTATCCACTTTGCATCCTGCATAGTCAGAGTCTGAATAGCCAATTAGTGAAAATTCAGACTCTCTAGGATACCAAAGTCCCAGAGTCTTTGCACCCTTGAGATATCAAAAAATTCTTTTCATAGCTATTAAATGTGATTCTCTAGGTTCAGCTTGAAATCTAGAACACAGGCATGTTACAAAAATTATATCTGGTCTACTAGCAATTAAATATAACAATGAGTCAATCATACCTCTATAGCTAGTGTTGTCAACTTTCTTACCCTTTGAGTTAGAGTCTAGCTTAGTGGCTGTTGACATGGGAGTTTTGGTAGTTGCACTGTCTTGCATATTAAACTTCTTCAATAGTTTTTTCACATATTTTGATTGATTGATGAAAATTCCATCATCATTTTGTTTGACTTGAAGTCCCAAAAAGAAGTTTAATTCTCCCATCATGCTCATTTCATAATTTGACTGCATTAATTTGCTAAACTTTTCACAGAGTTTTTCATTAGTAGAACAAAATATAATATCATCAACATAAATTTGGACAAGCAAAATATCACCTTTATATTTTTTAATAAAGAGAGTTTTGTCAATGTTACCTATAATGAATCCATTTTCAAGAAGAAATTTTAACAGAGTTTCATACCATGCTCTAGGTGTTTGCTTCAATCCATATATTGCCTTGTCTAACCTGTAAACATGATCAGGAAATCTTGGATCAAAAAATCCTGGTGGTTTCTCCACATAGACTTCTTCTTCCAATTTTCCATTTAAGAAGGCACTTTTCACATACATTTGATACACCTTGAATTTAGAATGAGCTGCAAATGCAAGAAATATTCTTATAGCTTTCAATCTTGCTTCTAGTGAAAAAATTTCATCATAGTCAATTCCTTCCTCCTGAGAGTATCCTTTTGCAAATAGCCTTGCTTTGTTTCTAATCACAGTTCCAATCTCATCAAGTTTGTTTCTGAACACCCATTTTATACCAATAATTGATCTATTTTTGGATCTTGGTATAAGTTTCCACACTTTATTTCTCTCAAATTCATTCAATTCCTCTTGCATTGCAATAATCCAGTCAGGGACTTGCAAGGCTTCCTCAATTTTCTTGGGTTCGTTCTTTGAGAGAAAACAGCTATAAAAACATTCATTTTGAGTGGTTTTTCTAGTTTATACACCACTCTCAGGATCACCAATTATCAAATTAGGAGTGTGATCCCTTGCCCATTTTCTAACTTGTGGAAGATTGGTTCTTTAACTTGAAACTCCCCCTAAATCATTAGCATTTCCTGTGTATGAGTGAAATTCAAATGAAGAGGTTTCCCCTGAATTGTTTGCCTCTGAGAAAGATTCAGAGTTGCTTGATCGAGACCTTGATGAGTTAGACTCTGAAAAACTTGAATCTGTCTATCTAGACTCTGTTTGGGTAGACTCTGAACTGTTAGACTCTGAATTACTTTGAGTTGAATTTTATGGCTCCCCTTCAGAGTTTGAAGGTTCATGTGTTGTTTCAGGAGTTGTTTGAGGTTCTTCATCCTCATCATCTTCATCTATCTCAGAACTTTTCAAATTTTCAAATTCAAGTGTTGTAGACTCTAATTCATCCTGCAATCTTGTAATCTTTTTGTCATCAAATGTAACATGAATAGATTCCATAACAATTCTGGTTCTGAAATTAAACACTCTCAATGCCTTAGTGTTTGATGCATATCCAAGAAAAATTGCTTCATCAGCCTTGACTTCATATTTGCTTAGATTTTTAGGATGTACTTTTAGTACAAAGCATTTGCATCCAAATATGTGAAAGTGTTTCACACTTGGCTTCTTATCCTTTACCATTTCATATGGAGTCTTTCCATGCATATTAATTAAAGTACAATTTTGCGTGAAACATGTTGTACTGACTGCGTCAGCCCAAAAATATACTAGTAGTTTAGACTCTGCCAATATTGTTCTGGAAGCTTCTATGAGTGTTCTATTCTTTCTTTCCACAACTCCATTTTATTGAGGAGTTCCTGGCGCAGAAAATTGTTGAGTAATTCCCTTTGATGCACAGTAGTTCTCCATGATTGAATTCTTGAATTCAGTACCATTGTCACTCCTTAGAACTCTAACTTTCTTCTTTGATTTTGTTTCCAGAAAAGTGATATGGTCTATTATGTGTTATGGAGCTTAATCCTTTGAATGCAGAAAGAAAACTCATGTGAATCTTGTAAAATCATCTACAATGACAAGAGCATATTTCTTCTTGTTAATCGACATCACATTTACTGGACCAAATAAATTAAAATGAAATAAATAAAAGGTTTTAGAAATGGTGTTTATTGTCTTGTTCTTGAAGGATGTTTTCTTTTGTTTTCTAAGTTAACATGCTTCACAAAGTCCATCTTGCACAAAATCAACATGTGGTAGTCCTCTCACAAGACTCTGTTTCACCAAATTGTTGTGTGTTTTGAAGTTGATGTGTGATAGTTTCTTATGTCATTTCCAACTTTCTTCAGTTGAGGCTTTGTTATATAGACATGTAACTTCATTGTGAATGCAATCCTCCAAGCTTGCTTCATATATGTTACCATGCATGTGTCCTTTGAAAATGAAAATGCATGTTTCTTTGTGAGTCAAAAGACATTCTTTGTTGTCAAAGCCAGATGGTAACTTTATCTTCAAGTTGACTTATGCTAATGAAGTTGTATTACAATCCATCAACTAAAGCTACTTCATCAATGATGACATTTCCAAGTACTATCTTTCCATATCCCAGTGTTTGTCCTTTGTTGCCATATCCAAAGGATACTTCTGGGCCAATCATCTCCACAAAGTCTGTAAGTAGGGATTTCTTTCCAGTCATGTGTCATGAGCATCCATTGTCCAGGATTAGGGTTACTCTCTTTACCCTGGTTCCCTGCATACATAAAGCAACTAGTTAGATGTTTGGGGAGCGAAACAGTTTTGGATCCTTTTCTACTAACTTTGGGTGAAACAGGCTTAGTATTCTTCTCTTTTTTTCATGTTTCTTTTGTTGCCTTAGACTCTGTTGGAGTCTTGAAAGTGTCATACCAACTTTTATCTATTGAAGATTTTAGCTCATAAAAATTGTAATACAAATCATGATAGTCTCTACACATATAAATAGAATGAAATATGTTACCATAGTAATAACAAGGCTTCTGTGGAATGTAGTGACTTTTTAGAGTCTGTGAAGGAATAGACTCTGATTTCTTCTCAATTTTTATTTTACAGTCTAAAGCTAAATGGTTGTGGTTGCCACATCTGTAACACTTCTTTCTAGGAGCATTATGATCATTTTGATAGTTATTGGTCTTATTAATGCCTTCCTTACCATTCATATTTCTCCTAGTTTTGTTAGACTCTGATAAGTTCTCTAGCCTTTCCTTTAACTTAGACTTAGACAAATACCTAATGTTAATGTTTTTCCTAGATTTCTCTGCTCCTGATTCATCTGTCTTTTTGTTTGTAACAGAGAAATCGTTGACAAATGATTTTGTAGTTTTTTTTAGGTAAATCAATCTTTCATTTAGAAGTCACAAACTTAACAGGAGTAAAGGTACTTTTATCCTTAATATTTTCAATTTATCTAGCTTCTTCATTGTTATCATTCTCAATAATAGGTATTTTGCCTTGACTCTTGTCATAACCTAGACTACTAGACTGTGTCCATACTCTAAACATTTTGGTTGTTGAGAATTTCCTAAACTTTTCTACCAGAGTCTGTCCATACTCTAAACTTAAGCCTTTCTTTCTCTAGTTCTTTCTGAACAAATTCATAGGCTTTCAAGACTTCAGTGTATTTGTGCCTGCATTTCTCAGAATCTTTTTTGAATTGTTCCAATAATTCTAACTCAGAATCTAAATGGTTATTCCTGTTTGTTAAGGTTAAATTTTCTTCTCTTAACCTTTCACTTTCATTAGCGAGAGACCTACATCTGTCATTATATTCTTAATCTCACTTTACATAATTTTTATACCATCAGAGTCTAAATTAAGTAAGGATTCAGGAGAGAAGATTGATACCTGAGTCTTGGGATATGAAGGCTCTTTAGGAGATTCTGATTTTCATGAGGAGGAAGCCATCAATGCTAGATTTTCATAATCAATTTCATCCTCTGAGCTTGAATCTACCCAATCCTTTCATGTTGAGAGAAGTTTTTTCCCTTTTCCTTGACTTTTCTCTTTTCTGCATTCACTAGCAAAGTGCCCTAGTATTCCACAGTTGAAACATTTGACCTTTGCTTTGTCAAGCTTGATAATTATGCTTTTGCCCTTCTCATTCTTTTCATCTTCCTTCTTGAATAATGGCCTCTTGCTAAATTTACCAATTCTTTTGTTGAATTTCATTCTTTTAAAATTCTTAGCAAACATAGCCATCATTTGACTTAGATCAATCTCTTCTTCTGAATCAGATTCTGTGTCAGTAGACTCTGACTCCACAACATTTTTACCCTTCTTTCTTGAATCTTTGATTCTTGCTTCTGTGGGTTCTTCCTGTTGTTCTTTCTCAAAGTCCATTAAGAGTGCCACAGATTTTGTCTTCATAGATTTCTTATTCTTTCTCTGTTGCATCTCTAAATCATATGTCTTGAGTCTGCCAAACAATTCTTCTAGATTTATTTCATCCAAATCTCTAGCTTCCCTTATGGCTGTAATTTTGTTGTCCCACTCTTCAGGAAGTTCTCTCAGAAACTTGGTGTTTGTATCTTCAGAATCATAAACCTTACCAAGTATAGTCAACTCATTCAGGAGTTTTGTGAACCTATCATACATCTCAGTAATAAATTCCCCAGATTTTACCTCAAAGTACTCATACTCCTGTATTAGTAAAGATCTAGCATTTTTCTTGACATCTTTAGTCCCTTCACAGTGCACTTTAAGTTTTATCCACATCTCCTTGGCAGTTTTGTATGATATAACACCGTTTGTAAGAATAGAATCCAGACTGTTAAAGATTATGCTTTTGACTTTGGCCTCCTTAAGGACATTCTCCTTATCCTTCTTTGTCCACTCAGCCTTTAGTTTTTTAACAAAGTGCTCTTCAACTATTTTGCCATCTTCAGTGGTTTAAGGAACAAGCCTTGAGGGCACATAGGGTCCTTCACGAATCCTGTCAAGATAGTTAGGGTATGTAGCTTCCAGATGGTGCAGCATCTTAACTTTCCAGTGGGTGTACTCGTTTATTTTAAGCATAAGAATCTTAGAATTGCCATATTTGTTTCCAAACATCTTTGATCGATTTTAAATGTTAGGCTCTGATACTAATTATTTTCCCAGTTACACAAGTAGAAGGGGGGGTTGAATACTTGTGTGTTCTTTTTGCCTGATTAAAGTCAACTTAATATGAACAAAGATTAAACACAATGATATGAATGAATGTGATTTGTATTATTGATGAATGAATATAAAATCTCCTAAGGTGTACACAAACCCTAGCAGCTTCTCTGTGTTTTCACAACAACTCTCTCTATCTCTATGCTCTCACAAAATTCTACTTCAATCACACACGCCAATTAGGTTACATAGAATGTTTATATAGAGAGTTGGCTATCAACTAATAACAAAAAATCAAATTACAATAGGAATAGAATTCCTAATTATTAGTTGACAGTTTCCTTCTGAAATTCTCTTTCCTTCCCATAGCATATCTGCAATATATTTGTCTTTATCTTTGAAGACTTCCCTTTTCTATGATCATCTTCCAAATTCAGCTTTGACTTTATAGACTCTGAAATCTTCAGACTCTGCCAGACTATAGACTATGATCATTTGTAGATTCTGACAGATTGTAGACTCCGATAGTCTATAGACTCTGATCACCTTCCAGACTCTGATCTTCATCTAGACTCTGGTTTCACTTTCTATAGAAAATCTTCTGGGTAGAAGAATGTTGACTATCTAGACTCTGATTATAAAATTTCAGAGACTAGAAAGACTTATTACAAATAAACTATGTTAATCCCTGTTCTAATATTTTATACATCATCAAATGAATATATTCATAGCATAGTCGTTCCATGCAAATTAATCAATATACAGTTTTGAGTGAAACATGTTGTGTTGACTGCATCAGCCCAAAAATATATTGGTAGCTTAGACTCTGTCAACATTATTCTGGTAGCTTCTATGAGTGTTCTATTCTTTCTCTCCACAACTCCATTTTGTTGAGGTGTTCCTGATGCAGAAAATTGTTGAGTAATTCCCTTTGATTCACAGTACTCCTCCATGATTGAATTCTTGAATTCGGTACCATTGTCACTCCTTAGAACTCTAACTGTTTTCTTTGATTGTGTTTCCAGAAAAGTGATATGGTCTACTATGTGTTGTGGAGTTTCATCCTTTGAATGCAGAAAGAAAACCCATGTGAATCTTGTAAAATCATCTATAATGACAAGATCATATTTCTTCTTGTTAATTGACATCACATTTATTGAACCAAATAAATTTCAGAAATTTTGTTTATTGTCTTACTCTTGAAGGATGTTTTCTTTTGCTTTCCAAGTTGACATGCTTCACAAAGTACATCTTGTACAAAATCAATATGTGGTAGTCCTCTCACAAGACTCTGTTTCACTAACTTGTTGGGTGTTTTGAAGTTGATGTGTGACAGTTTCTTGTGTCATTTCCAGCTTTCTTCAGTTGAGACTTTGCTATATAGGCATGTAACTTCATTGTGATGCAATCTTTCAAGCTGGCTTCATATATTTACCATGTATGTGTCCTTTGAAAACCAAAATGTATGTTTCTTTGTGAGTCACAAGACACTCTTTATTGTCAAAGCCAGTATGGTAACCTTTATCTCCAAGTTGACTTATGCTAATTAATTTGTGTTTCAATCCATCAACTCGAGCAACTTCATCAATGATGACATTTCCAAGTACTATCTTGCTATATCCCGGTGTTTGTCCTTTATTGCCATCTCCAAAGGATACTTCTGGGTCAGCCATCTCCACAAAGTCTGTAAGCAGGGATTTATTTCCAATCATGTGTCCTGAGCATCCACTATCCAAGATTAGGGTTACTCTCTTTACCCTGCTTCCCTGCATACATAAAGCAACTAGTTAGATGTTTTGGGGACCCAAACAATTTTGGATCCTTTACTACTAACTTTTGATGAAACAGGCTTAGTATTTTTCACTTTTATTTTACATGTCTCATTTGTTTCTTTTGACTCTGGTGGAGTCTTGACAATGTCATACCAACTTTTGTCAATTGAAGATTTTAGCTCATAAAAATTGTAATACAAATCATGATAGTCTCTACACATATAGATAGAATGAAATATGTTACCACAATGATAACAAGGCTTATGTGGAATGTAGTGACTTTTCAGAGTCTGTGAAGGAATAGACTCTGATTTCTTCTCAATTTTTACTTTATAGTCTAGAGCTAAATGGTTGTGATTGTCACATCTGTAACACTTCTTTCTAGGAGCATTAGGATCCTTTCAATAGTTATTGGCCTTATTAATGCCTTCCTTACCATTCCTATTTCTCCTAGTTTTGGTAGACTCTGATAAGTTCTCTAGCCTTTCCTTTAACTTAGACTTAGACAAGTACCCTATGTTAATATTTTTCTAAGACTTATTTGCTCATATTTCATCTGTCTTTTTATCAACAACAAGGGGACCATTGATAGATGAGTTTGTGTTTTCTTTAAGTAACTCAGTCTTATCATCAGGAGTCATAAACTTAACAGGAATAAAGGTACTTTTGTCCTTAATCTTTTTAACTTGACTAGCTTCTTTATTGTTATCATTCTCAACAATAGGTATTTTGCCTCGACTCTTGTTATAGTCTAGACCAGTAGTGTATGTTGAGAATTTCCTGAACTTTTTTACCAGATTCTGTCCATACTCTAAACTTAAGCATTTCTTCCTCTAGTTCTTTCTTAATAAATTCATAGGCTTTCAAGATTTCAGTATAGTTGTGCCTGCATTTCTCAGAATCCTTTTTGTATTGTTCCATTAATTCTAAATCAGACTTTAAATGGTTATTCCTGGTTGATAAGGTTAAATTTTCTTCTCTTAACCTTTCACTTTCATTAGTGAGAGACCTACAGTTTGTCATTATATTCTCAATCTCACTTTGCAAAAAATTTATACCATCAAAGTCTAAATTAAGTAAGGATTCAGGAGAGAAGATTGATACATGTGTCATAGGAGATGAATGTTCTTTGGGAGATTCTGATTTTCTTGAGGAGAAAGCCATCAATGCTAGATTTTCATAATCAATTTCATCCTCTAAGCTTGAATTTGCCCAATCCTTTCATGTTGAGAGGAGTGATTTCCCTTTACCTTGGCTTTTTAATTTTCTGCATTCACTAGTAAAGTGCTCCAATATTCCACAGTTGAAACACTTAACTTTTGCTTTGTGAAGTTTGATTATAGTGCTCTTGCTCTTCTCAATCTTTTCATCTTTCTTCTTGAATGATAGCCTCTTGCTAAATTTACCAATTCTTTTGTTGAATTTCATTCTTTTGAAATTCTTAGCAAACATAGCCATCATTTGACTTAGATCAATCTCTTCATTTGAATCAGAGTCTGTGTCAGTAGACTCTGACTCCACAACATTTTTACCCTTCTTTCTTGAATCCTTGATTCTTGCTTCTGTGGGTTCTTCTTGTTGTTCTTTCTCTGACTTCATTAAAAGTGCCACATATTTTGGCTTCACAGATTTCTTACTCTTTCTCTGTTACATCTCTAAATAAAATGTCTTGAGTCTGCCATACAATTCTTCTAGAGTTATTTCATCCAAATCTCTAGCTTCCTTTATGGCTGTAGTTTTATTGTCCCACTCTTCAGGAAGTGCTCTCAGAAACTTGGTATTTTTATCTTCAGAATCATAAACCTTACCAGGTATAGTCATCTCATTCAGGAGTTTTGTGAACCTATCATACATCTCAGTAATAGATTCCCCAGATTTTGCTTCAAATTACTTATACTCCTGTATTAGCAAAGATCTAGCATTCTTCTTGACATCTTTAGTCCCTTCACAGTGCATTTCAAGTTTTGTCCACATCTCTTTAGCAGTTTTGCATGATATAACGCAGTTTATAAAAACAGAATCCAAACTGTTAAAGAGAATGTTTTTGACTTTGGCCTCCTTAAGGACATCCTCATTGTCCTCATTTGTTCACTAAGCCTTTAGTTTTTCAACAAAGTGTTCTTCAACTATTTTGCCATCTTTATTGGTTTGAGGAACAAGCCTTGAGGGCACATAGGGTCTTTCACGAATCCTGTCAAGATAGTCAGGGTCTGTAGCTTCCAGATGGTACAGCATCTTAACTTTTCAGTGGGTGTACTCGTTTCTTTTAAGTATAGGAATCTTAGAATTGTCATCTTTGTTTCCAGACATCTTTGATCGATTTTAAACATTAGGCTCTGATACCAATTGTTTTCCCAGTTATACAAGTAAAATGGGGGTTGAATACTTGTGTGCATTTTCTGCCTGAGCATGTAGTAAGGTATCTGAATGAATCTTGCCTTGATATTTTAGTTCGTGTATTCCAGGAACTTACTCGCGACCAATGTGCTATGTTTGGGATGGTTTGTTGGAGCTTTTGGAATCATCGAAATAAATGGGTGTGGAATCGAGTAAATGGGTCTGCCTTTGGTGTTAGGTCTATGGCCATAAGTTTATTTTCTGAGTGGAGGAGGGCTCGTGAAATTGATACTAGCCGAAAGCATCCAGTAAACATTAAGAATATAGGCTGGAACATGCCACTTGGAGGTCGGATAAAAATTAATGTTGATGCTACTCTTTGTTGGGATAACTATGTTGGATTGGAGCAGTTATTCGAGACTCAGTTGGCCAGTTTGTGCGTGCAAGATGTTGTCGTGTGGTTAGAGATTGGCAGCCTCAAGTGGCTGAGGCCTTGAGTCTAAGGAAAGCTCTTTCCTGGGTTAAAAACTTGAATTATGATCATTGCATTTTTTTAGTCAGATTCTAAACTTCTGATTAAGGCTTGTAAAGATGAAGACGGAGCAAGCTATTTCCACATAAGTGTTTCGGATTATATTGATTTGTGTAAGCTCTTTAATCATGTTCTAGTGCAGGATGTGTGTAGGTCTGCGAATGAAGTAGTACACTTATTAGCTACTCATTCTATGTCTCGCCTGAGGGAGTGGGTTGATAACCCTCCCGATTTTATTCATCATGTATTGAGTTTTGATATTATTTAAGTAAATAAGTATGATTAATTGTGGTCATAATTGCTTTTGATTAATAATATGCATTTATTATATTTACACAAATTTGTTTTGTTTGATGTAAATTTTC